>JAGXEW010000682.1:0-63101 GCA_030684275.1 Acipenser oxyrinchus oxyrinchus
GAGCATTCGGATTGTGTTTCGTCACATTAGTAATATATTAAATAGATTGTTATTATGAATGCAAGTTTCTCTTTCCTTTCTCATGCATTGCTCAGCCTCTTGCAGTGGGTTCTGTGGAAGCTTCCCCGATGCCACGGTGAATCTGCGGTACCTCAAGACACAGCACAGTGTACTGCAGTTATGACGACAGCTTGCAGTGTAAAGCAGTACTGTTTCCAGCAGGGGGCACCAGAGAGCTTTTAGGAATGTAATGGGCTGCATACCATTGTTTCTTAACGAGATGATTTCTGCTCATGATGTGTTTAATACTGCCCTCTCTCTCTCTCTCTCTCTCTCTCTCTCTCTCTCTCTCTCTCTCTCTCTCTCTCTCTCTCTCTCTCTCTCTCTCTACTCTGTTAACAAACACAGGTTCTGTGTTTTTTATATCAATTTGTTGATTGACAACAAGACTACTAAAGCAAATAAAATCTACATTAAAAATGCTTTGCTGTCTGTATTAAATGCTGTTTTAAATGATGTTCAGTGTCTTGTCAATCAACGATTTCATTTTAAAAATCCAGTAATAAATACCGTAGATGTCCTTGTTTCTACGTTTCTTATATATACCATGACTGGAGCAGCTTTTTAAACTGCTGTCTGCTCATACAAGCGATCCATGTACAATCACACATATATTTTGTCATTAAGTATTATATAGCTCTGTGGTTTATACAAATAGTTTTACATGTTTAACTTGATGTTGCTTTGAAGCCCATTTCAGTTCTACGCTTTCCTGTAAAATGTTCCCCGCTGTTACAAGTTTGTTATAACTTTTTATTATTTATGATTTTGGGAAATGCTCTCGTTAGATATTTAATCGATCTGTAGTTTCAAGTCGTTATTATTTGTAGTGTTTTAGATTGCAAGGTTGTGAGATTTTAAACCGCAATCTCACACGACTGCATGGAAGTTAGAATCGGGATGGAGGATTTATAAACTGCAGAATCGGGAATGGAAGACAGAACAGGCATTTTCAATACTTGGAAATGGGACTTTTAGCAACAATGCCTCCATCTTTTGTTTGAAGTAGATTATGATTAGCTGCTCCTCAGCTTAGTATGCAGCTCTGTACTAAATCCACAAGTTCATCGCAATTGACCCAGATGGTTGTCATTGCTGGCTTCATTAGGAGCAGTAGGCACTGGGAAATGTAGTTCTGATGCCATTTTAAAATCCCAGAACTACATTCTCTTTAACAGATTTGCATAAGTGCTGTGCGCTACACCACTATTTGTGGAAGAGGCTGAAAGCAGAGCCACGCAATGCTGTTACAAAGCAATGGCAGCAGCATTCATCTGGAGAGCCTGCACAACCTCTGCTCCAGATTTACAGCCTAATAAAGTCAAGGATACCAAATCTGCTAACAGCAATGGAAGATGCTATTGGTAGTGATAGTGTTGGAGTGGAGACACAAGAGGCTGTCCCTGGAACATCAGGTATCATTCATCTTCAACTTTCAGCTTTTATTTTTTTCTTTTAAGATGTGGGTCGCACCCCTGCGCAGCTGTGTGATCTGATGCAGTATTTATAAATGCAGCTAGATAATTCCTGCTGTACCTTTCTCTCCACATAAACTTGCCAGGTATGACGGTATCAGCTCCTGTTCTGTGCCCTGTATTGTTTTAAATGGTTTCTTAACACAGACCCTGTAGCTGTCCAGCCGTAAACTGCAAAGTCAGTTTGATAAGTGACCGGGTATTTCATAATGCAAACAGGGTGTCAGGTTTGGTCTACATCAGTTTCCCAACAGCAGTAAAATAGTTTGTGTAACAATAAAGACGTGTTGTAAGTGTGATTTTTATTAGAGCGTCCTTTATTAAGTGTTGTGTACGTTCTCAAGCCAGACCCTCTCATCAGTTTTACTCTCAAAGTGGGATAATGATTGTTTCAAATACACCAGTTTAAATGTAGCTGCCTATTTAATTAGTGATACTGATATTAATCTGAAACATTTTGTTCGAAAGTCTTTTCAAATTGTAGCGCTCTCCAGACCAGCAGCGCTCAGGTTTAGAAACGTTGTGAACTCAAATCCCCATGTGACAGGAGCAGTGTAAGTCTATTAATGTCACTCTGTAAATGAACTGTAACCCTATTAAATAAATTACATTTTTAAATACGAATTCTACACACCTTGCAAAGCAAAATCAAACAAGCTCTTCAAAGTGTGTTTCTCTTTTGCTTTTAATGACACTTTTGCACAGAATAACAGAGCTGGTTTTCACTGAAGTGTGACGTGAATTTAAAAAGGAATTCAGGTGGTTTTCAGATGTTGCTTCCAGGCAATCTGACCATTTGGAAACTAACCATATGTGACGAGGTCCTTTACAACTTTTAGCTTGGACCTCAACACTCAATGTAATACTGATGTTCTTAATCATGTGTCAGACAGACACGTATCCATGCATGTATTTTTTTTAGTACAATGTGGGTTGCTCCAAAGCAAACAGATGGACGTGTTTCATAACTTTTAGTTTTGAACTTGATCAATTCTATATCACTTCTATTCCCATGGTTTCACTACCATAAATCTTCTCTGTGTGAACGTATTGTTCAAAGTGACTGCTGTAATAGCAGTCTGTGTGAGGAGTACTTTTTGTGGTGTAATACAGACGTTATAAATAGTCTGCAACGTTGTCTAATTGTTTAAGTCCTTAAAAGGTTTCTATTTGTTTTCCATGATTACATTTATTTAACGCACTCGAACGGTGAATTATTTTCACTGATTCAGCCCTTCTTGTTGTTTATCCCTTACAGAATACCCCGCCTCATTTATAACCCAGCTACAGAAACCCTCCCCCCGCCACCCATTCACACACTTTTGAAACCAACGTTACGCCACTGCCTGTACTGACCATTAGTTTCACATTTTCCCTTCAAATATGTAAATCTCAAGCTTAATGTTCTTCTGCCAAATGCATTTTTTTTCGTACAGCGCTTAATTCCGCGTTAATGTTCTTTTGATTCCGTCCGTTCTCTCGTTCACACGGATTCCATAGAGCCCTGTAAGACCTGAAAAAATGCAACGCGATGGAGATACACAACAACGCAGGAAGCTGGTCTGCCCTTAATTTATGCAAGACGTGTTTAGAGTGATCACGTGGAAGAACAGGTCAGGTTTCCTTAAAGAGGAAAACCATAGAAAGGGAAACATATTTGCGGAAAATGTGCAAAAATAATTTGATAATACATTTTACTGTTAAGTTGCGTTTAAACGTATAATACAAATTTTAAACGAAAATATTTTTAATCAACGTTCACCGTTTAAACCCTTACAGCCCTAGTTTTCATGTGCTTGTTATTTTTGTGCAAAGTATTTCTTTTCTATTTTAGTTCAATATTTGTTTACATATCTTTGTGTTATTAATTTAGCATTCCATTTCACTAAGAAATAGTATAAATATAAATTCTTCAGGTGCACATCTTTTTAGTGAAAATCTCTCTCTCTCACAGAAATCTCTCTCTCTCTCTTCTCATGTAGGCTTTTTAAAGTTTTAGTACGCCACCAATACACTTGTAATTAGATTTCTTTATCAGTCTACTAAAACTTGTTTTATTATTACATACGTTTAAAGACGGATCTCTCTGATTTACCTTGTGACATTTTTATTACTGTTTGTTTTAGTCATGGGTAGTTCTTATTCATGTTCGTTTTTTTATATATTATTGATTGATAATATTGTCTCTCTGTGTAACCGTTTACAAAACCAAAAGTAGTGGTTAATTAGGACATTGTCTCTTTGTAAACAGTCAGTATACACCTGTGGGAGAACAAATGCACAGCAGTAAAGTGAAGTTTTCAAAAATGCCACTGGGAATGACAGACAAGTGGAAGTCCCTCCTGCAGCCAGCGGGAGCACGAGCAGCACCAGCAACACTGCTCAGGAAACTGAAGGCAGGTAGTTATTCACAGACAGTGATTGGATAGGGGTAGCTCAATAGAAACGCATGTAGCCAAGTCACAACATTAATACTTTCACAAATTCATTCTGGATCTGTAAAATATATTTTCAATTAATTTTATTGTTTGGTGTAAATTCAGAATTCAAGTACTTCAACTCATGTGGAATTCTGCAAAAAGCTCCCGCTGTGAATATTTCCTGAAAGTGCAATGCACACAAGTAAGTAGGTGTATTTTAAATGGGGTCTTATTTTTTATTTATTTTTTTAAATCAGAAACAGACACATCAGGAATTTCTTTTATTGTGCCAAAAGATCGACTTGCAAGTGATGAGTGCATCAGAAAGGGTCGCATTCAAACCGTTTGAGATGCTTACCCTTACACGCTGTTTGGAACCAAGCGAAGATGTTTGAACAGTAACGGGTTTCTGAAACACCACTGGCTGGGGTTCAACAGGATCAAAGATGCAGCTTTTTGCTTTCCGTGTAGAATATCTGGATCAGCTACAGCAAATCTTTTGCTTTAGATGAATTCTGGGATTGGAAAGTTGCGTTAGAGACCGGAAGAGGACTAGCAAAGCATAACAGCAGTCAGCAACATGCAGAAAATGTTAAAAATGGAAACTGTTTTTGACATCAGAAATGCCTACAGATCAACAGCTATCAGCACAATGGGCTCAGCAACTAGCATTAAGAACAAAAGAGCGAGAGAATAGAGATGTAGATCCAGCGATCAGAGCAGGAATATAAACTTCTCATCCACAGACTTGAGAGAGAGGCACATCCACCTGCGACACTGAAAGACATCTATCTCTTTCTGAGTAACATGCTAGATGCATACAGCCAAACTGCACAACTATACCAGCTAGTTCTGACATCCAGCGACATCTTGCAGTAATGAGAGAAGCTTTTCAGCTCTAAAGTTTGTGTAAAATCATCTAAGAACAATGACAACACAACATTGCTTGAATGACATAATTGTAATTGCAGCTGAAGCAGAGAGAAGTCAGTCAGCAGACCTGGAGCGTGTTAGGGATGCCTTCTGGAGATTAACTCATAGACGCTCGGCGGGAAGGAAAAATACCATTCAATATTTATACATTTATATAGAGCAGTTAAATAAACTACATGCACATTTAAATAGACCAATAATTACCATGTACACGTGTCTTTTAAATACACTAAATACTCACCATTGATAACAGAAGTACTTGTTTTTGACTGTGCCCCCAACAATTGTAGCTGCATGACGCCGCTGATCATCACCGCTTCCATGTGTGTCGTCTTCTCTCTGTACACACAGGGCGCTTGCTTATTATTATTATTATTATTATTATTATTTAGCAGATGCCTTTATCCAAGGAGATTTACAGAGACTAGGGTGTGTGAACTATGCATCAGCTGCAGAGTCACTTACAATTACGTCTCACCCGAAAGTCGGAGCACAAGGAGGTGAAGTGACTTGCTCAGGGTCACACAATGAGTCAGTGGCTGAGGTGGGATTTGAACCAGGGACCTCCTGGTTACAAGCCCTTTTCTTTAACCACTGCTTACATGAATATCGGTTACACACTGCATTTGTAAGCGACGTTTATTAAGACCTTAACCTAACTGATAAATTCAGAGGCGGTGGTTGGAACACTGAAGACAAATAAAACGAAAGGCGTTTTTTTTGTTTTGTTTGTAAACCATTTAAATAAACATACGACAACAGGGCGCTACGCGAGCAGAAACAGCGCTGTTTAAATGAGCGTGCCTGCCTATTTATTTACAATATATTAGAAAGCATGTAAGTTAAGCGGTTACGCGGGTCTTGCGTTTAAAAAGAATCTCGTATGACACACTATGTTTTAAGCATTTTATAAATATGAAAGCAAATATATGCTTTATAAATATAATTACACTTACAAATATATCAGAATATATTCAGAAAGAAACATGTTTAGAGGCGATAAAGACTTACGATAAAACAGAACCACAGCAACAGAGCAGCGCTGCTACCGCGCCAAATACAGAGGGCATGAACTCGCTGTAAGGGACCGTCACCAAATTACCCGGTATAGAGGAAAATCATCTCCAAACGATAAATATTCATAATCCAAAAATAGCGCGACATTAACATTGTTTATCCACTCATTAAGTATCCCTTGTTATTGTGTGGGTCTCGCGTGAATCAAGTCATTGGTTTCCAAACAGCTCTGTTTAATATACTAATCTTTTGAACATATTCACTAAACTATTTAGGCGTGGATGCAGGACTATTAAAACATTGTTTGGAGCACATTTGGTTGGGCACGTGCCCCCCGTGCCCAGTGGGCATGACGCCACTGATACAGACCACAATAAGCTTTATGCTTGTCAGTTCTTCTGCTTATGTTAATTAATTTAAAACAGGTGATACTCATTTCAGTGCATCTATACAAGAGGCAACACGCTGTAAATAATTAGAGCCCTTTTTACAACTATACCATTGTCAATAAAAACAACGAGATATCCCCTACATAAATATATAAAACAATACAAAGTACAGCATGCACGCAGACACACCGAGAGGACGGGGATTTATATATATATATATATATATATATATATATATATATATATATATATATATATATATATATATATATATATATATAAACACAAAGTACAGCATGCACGCAGACACACCGAGAGGACGGGGAGGACGGGGTCTTATATATATATATATATATATATATATATATATATATATATATATATATATATATATATATATATATATATATATATATAATATATTTTAAAACAACTAGTCCTGCACAAGACCCTTTGCGTTCCCACCACCACATTAAAAGAACAACTCCCGTCCTGCACACCGAGCCGATGTGCTTCTGTGGGGTAATGATTGCGGATCCAGGCGCTGTCAAACACTTCCTTTCACACAATGATTTGAATTTTCGCATTTTACATTTTACTACACCAAAAAGCTGAAAAAAGGCATAGCAATTTTATGTATTTTTAAAGACTTTTAAACACTTTTAAAGAACCCTAAAGTTGCACAATAGGCTATATACCACAGTATGAATGGTTATATTATTAAGATCTATAATTTGCTCGAAACAACGTGGTGCAGCCGTTTGTTAGAAAAATTGTATCGTGTAAAATAAAGTACTTTCTTCAGCTGGTGGTAAACACAATTAGAGAATGATCGGTTATATTGCTTAAAATACAAATATATTGACCAATACCGGCTATTCGTTAAGAACAGAGATAAGTGGTTTATTTTTGGCATGGGACATACCAATCCTTCCCCGGAGCCCATGACGGCTCTCGACGGCACTCGACGGCCCTGCATGCACGCAACGCTAAAATAATGACCGCATATAAAACAAGAGAGTCCCTGCTGCAGGAGCGGGAGAGCAATTCACAAGAACAACGGACATTAATGATACAGCCTGAAAACAGCCGACACCGACCGGAAACCCCAACACGCTGTGACCCGGGCTGGAAGTAATACACACGGTCCAAATACAGCACCTCCGGTACGATAGACTATAGTTTTGGAAGCTCTCCCCTGCGCTCTTAGGACGAGCAGAAGAGAAATCACAATACATCAAACCATCCTCGAGGCAAATATCATGCATATTATTATTATTATTATTATTATTATTATTATTATTATTATTATTATTATTATTATTATTATTATTAAGACCCTACTACACACATGCGTACCGGTTTAAATATGTAAATAATAAAATGAAAATACTTAAAATAATAACAATATGACAACAAACCCTTGTTGTACATGTATTTGATTTGGTTTTCGTTTCCACGTGTCTGCAGTTCTCCACCCTGTTATGATACAGGCTGACTATGACCCTTTCATTGCACAAATAGAAACTATTTTCAAGTTACACCGTTATTTCGTTTTCCTTTTTAACGAGTTAAAAAAGTGTAATTTTGACTAATTATTTTGTTTGTTTTATGTTTTAATACACCAAAAACAAAGTTATGGTAATTTTCAACCAAAACACAATTTTTTCAGTTTTCTAATTGTGAACGGAAAAATTAAAAAATGAGACCATATCTGATTTTTTTAAGTTTTCAGCAACTGTTCTACAAATTGAACTGATACACGTTACACGGACCAAATTCCACTTTGTTCCGCTAGCGATAACCCTCTCACTGCTCTGCAGTTCACTGTACTGTGAATAATATCGGGCTGCATTACCAATGTGCACCACTCGGGGGCAGCAGTGTGTTGTGTGCGGTTGTTTTCCCTCACTTTCCCAATTCTATTCACGGAACCCCATTCATTTTCATTACATTACACTTATTCAAGACCGAACCCTCTGCTGAACTAATACCCAACCTAATCAGACCATTGTTTCAAAACACACCACTCCAAGAGAAGCTGTGACAGAAACTAATTTTATTGAAAAATTCTCTAAACACGTCACATAGGTACAGACATTGCATATTGTGTTCAAATATTAGGACATGAGTGTGGTGTGTGTATAGAAGAAAGTGGGAGTTTGGGGTCTCCCTCCTCTCATAGCGTCGTGCTCCCTCTCCCTTAACCGCTCTTCTTAATCCTTATTCTTTATTGCAACATCAAGGGCCGCTGCCCCGACGGTGGCTAACATCCCGCCAACCGGCCCAGCCAACATCCCGCCAACCGCCCAGCCAACATCCCGCCAACCGGCCCAGCCAACACCTCGCCAACCGGCCCAGCCAACACCTCGCCAACCGGACCAGCCAATATCCCGCCAACCGGCCCAGCCAACACCTCGCCAACCGGCCCAGCCAACATCCCGCCAACCGGCCCAGCCAAAATCCCGCCAACCGGCCCAGCCAACACCTCGCCAACCGTCCCAGCCAACATCCCGCCAACCGGCCCAGCCAACACCTTGCCAACCGCCCAGCCAACACCCCGCCAACCGGCCCAGCCAACATCCCGCCAACTGGCCCAGCCAACACCTCGCCAACCGGCCCAGGCAACATCCCGCCAACCGGCCCAGCCAACATCCCGCCAACCGGCCCAGCCAACATCCCGCCAACCGGCCCAGCCAACATCCCGCCAACCGCCCAGCCAACACCCGCCAACCGCCCAGCCAACATCCCGCCAACCGACCCAGCCAACATCCCGCCAACCGGCCCAGCCAACATCATGCCAACCGGCCCCCCCACCACTCCAGCCAGCCCCGTGGCTACCGCGATGCCACTCTTGGTCGCCTCTGGCCCGTTTCCCTTCGCGGCGTACACGACGCTGCGGGTGGCGTTGTAAGCCAAGTTGACTCCTGGGATGAAGTTGATGATCTTTTGCGCCTGCTGCTCGATGCGGTCCGATTCTGCGTTGCTCATGGCGCGTTATTCTTTTCTAAAACAAAAGTTAACTTGAACTTATTTTTGTGATTTGATTTGATTTATTTGCGTCTGCCCTTTTAAAATTTCCTTGCAATGCCACTGAAACTATCTGGCAAATAAATCAATCATTTTTAAAACGTGCTTTAAGGAGGGGTTGTATGATAACTGTACAAGTGTCAGCCCAGCCCAGAACAGAAACAGCAAATTAGTGTGAGTGTTAGTGATTGCAGAAAAAGAAATCCATACAAAAAGACTTATATACACTAATAGGTCAAAAACACAGAAGCATTTATCATTATTAGTATTAGAATTCTAGGTGTTTGCATAGTAATTAAGCACCAGTATTACATCGCTTAGTCACATCAATTTCTTTCATTTTCAGGGTAAGTTATGCAGAGAGCTCACAATTGAAGTGATCTTAGTAAATGGTTTAAGTAATATTTAAGATTATTATATGAGTAACATTTACTGGACCATTTTCTTTCATTTTTTATGAGACATAATAATAATTAGGCTAAACAAATGAGAGGATTTTAATAATATATTTTATTTAATTATGCACATATATATATATATATATATATATATATATATATATATATATATATATATATATATATATATATATATATTTTATTTTACCTGGAATTTACAGTAAACAGTGTAGACTGGAGCAGGTGTGGGTTCTGTTTTGAGCTGGTTCGGTCCGGTCGTGTGCAAGTGTTGAGAGACCCAGGAGAAGAGATACATCTGCTGGCTGGTGTAAGGACTCGACTCACTTTTATAGCAATCTGCCGCTACTTTCAGTTTCACCTTGACGAACCACCCCTCCCCTCTGCATATGCTGTATATCTTACGGGGTTAAAGTTATCATCTCTTAAAGACTATTATTGCAAACTGCAAAGCAATGCAGCAGTGTGGAGTAGTGGTTAGGACTCTGGCCTCTTGACCGGAGGATTGTGGGTTCAATCCTTGGTGGGGATCCTGCTGCTGTACCCTTGAGCAAGGTACTTTACCTAGATTGCTCCAGTAAAACCCAGCTGTATAAATGGGTAATTGTATGTAAAAATAATGTGATATCTTGTAACAATTGTAAGTCGCCCTAGATAAGGCCGTCTGCTAAGAAATAAATAATAATGCATGATCCCCTTAGCCTTTTTACTCTTCTTCACTACGGATGGAGGATAAGAAGAAATATATTCAAGATTCAAGGAAATGCAGCACATGGATTAGAGAGTGGTTAACATGTAGAAATCAGAAAGTATTGATTAGAGGAGAAACCTCAAAATGGAGCGAGGTAACCAGTGGTGTACCACAGGGATCAGTATTAGGTCCTCTGCTATTCCTAATCTACATTAATGATTTAGATTTTGGTATAGTAAGCAAACTTGTTAAATTTGCAGACGATACAAAAATAGGAGGAGTGGCAAACACTGTTGCAGCAGCAAAGGTCATTCAAAATTATCTAGACAGCATTCAGAAATGGGCAGATACATGGCAAATGAAATTTAATAGAGAAAAGTGTAAAATATTGCATGCAGGCAATAAAAATGTGCATTATAAATATCATATGGGAGATACTGAAATTGAAGAAGGAATCTAGGAAAAAGACCTTGGAGTTTATGTTGACTCAGAAATGTCTTCATCTAGACAATGTGGGGAAGCTATAAAAAGGCCAACAAGATGCTCGGATAGATTGTGAAAAGTGTTGAATTTAAATCAAGGGAAATAATGTAAAAAATTTACAATGCATTAGTAAGACCTCACCTAGAATATTGTGTTTAGTTCTGCTCACCTCGTTACAAAAAAGATATTGCTGCTCTAGAAAGAGTGCAAAGAAGAGCAACCAGAATTATCCCGGGTTTAAAAGGCATGTCGTATGCAGACAGGCTAAAGGAATTGAATCTATTCAGTCTTGAACAAAGAAGACTATGCAGTGATCTGATTCAAGCATTCAAAATCCTAAAAGGTATAGACAATGTCTACCCAGGGGACTTTTTTTACCTGAAAAGAAACAAGGACCAAGGGTCACAAATGGAGATTAGATAAAGGGGCATTCAGAACAGAAAATAGGAGGCACTTTTTACACAGAGAATTGTGAGGGTCTGGAACCAACTCCCCAGTAATGTTGCTGAAGCTGACACCCTGGGATCCTTCAAGAAGCTGCTTGATGAGATTCTGGGATCAATAAGCTACTAACAACCAAACGAGCAAGATGGGCTGAATGGCCTCCTCTCGTTTGTAAACTTTCTTATGTTCTAATACTGATTACACAGAACTTTGTTTCCTGGACTTTGTCTGCGGGCGCGGTTTAAAAGTACCACACTCCTGACAGCTGTGATTGGCGGTTTCTCCCATGTGATTTCTGATAGAGGGTGCACTTACAGTAAATTCAATCAGAAAGTGGAGTTTGACCAGGTGTGGTACACTGAAAACACACACACACAAAACCACACTGGGGAGTATTTTCAGTACACTCAGGTAACCTTCATAACACTCTACTTGCACTTTAAAAATCACTTCCACTCAAAGCATTTGTGTTGCTTTTTACAGTAACGTTATTACATTTGTATTTTCCCCATACATTACTCAGGTAAAGCTAACTGAATTAAGCCAGATAACAATTAATAGATTCAATTATTTTAGCCTGTCTGCATACGACATGCCTTTTAAACCCAGGATAATTCTACTCACTCTTCTTTGCACTCTTTCTAGAGCAGCAATATCCTTTTGTAACGAGGTGACCAGAACTGAACACAATATTCAAGGTGAGGTCTTACTAACGCATTGTAAAGTTTTAACATTACTTTCCTTGATTTAAATTCAACACTTCTCATAATATATCTGAGCATCTTGTTGGCCTTTTTTATAGATTCCCACATTGTCTAGATGAAGACATTTCTGAGTCAACATAAACTCCTAGGTCTTTTCATAGTTCCTTCTTCAATTTCAATATCTCCCATATGGTATTTATAATGCACATTTTTATTTCCTGCATGCAATACTTTACACTTTTCTCTATTAAATTTCATTTGCCATGTGTCTGCCCAATTCTGAATGCTGTCTAGATCATTTTGAATGACCTTTGCTGCTTCAACAGTGTTTGCCACGCCCCCTATTTTTGTGTCATCTGCAGATTTAACAAGTTTGCTGACTATACCAGAATCTAAATCATTAATGTAGATTAGGAATAGCAGAGGACCTAATACTGATCCCTGTGGTACACCACTGGTTACCTCGCTCCATTTTGAGGTTTCTCCTCTAATCAGTACTTTCTGTTTTCTACATGTTAACCACTCCCTAATCCATGTGCATGCATTTCCTTGAATCCCTACTGCGTTCAGTTTGAGAATTAATCTTTTATGCAGGACTTTGTCAAAAGCTTTCTGGAAATCTAAACAAACCATGTTGTATGCTTTGCAATTATCCATTTTCAATGTTACATCCTCAAAAAAGTCAAGTAGGTCAGTTAGACACCATCTCCCTTTCCTAAAACCATGCTGACTGTCTCACAGGATACTGTTATCATATAGGTAATTTTCCATTTTGGATCTTATTATAGTTTCCATAAGTTTACATATAATAGAAATCAGGCCTATTGGTCTGTAGTTACCTGGTTTGGTTTTGTCTTCCTTTCTGTGGATCGGTATTACGTTTGCTATTTTCCAGTCTGTCGGTACAACCCCTGTGTCAAGAGACTGTTGCATGATCTTGGTTAGCGGTTTGTAAATAACTTCTTTCATTTCTTTGAGTACTATTGGGAGGATCTCATCTGGCCCAGGTGATTTGTTTATTTTAAGAGCTCCTAGTCCCTTTAACACTTCTGCCTCTGTTATGCTAAAGTTATTTAAAATTGGATAGGAACAGGTCGACATGTCGGGCATGTTGTCCATGTCCTCCTTTGTAAAACCTGTGAAAAGTAATCATTTAATATATTTGCTATTTTTTTTCTTCATCTATGATTTTGCCATTTGTGTTTCTCTTAGACATTTAACCTCCTCTTTGAATGTTCTCTTCCTGTTATAATATTGGAAAAGACAAAAGGAAGGAGAGGAATTCATGGAAAGGATTTTTTTCCAAATGTTGATTTATTTTTAAGTTCTGTACGGCTCTTAAGGCAAAGTGCGTCTGCTCTGGAAGTCTTCAGTGCACAGGAGTATGCGCTCCTGAAGAACATCACCAGTAAACTGTGGAAAACTTTGACTACAAAGAGTTAAGATGTTTAGTCCCTGTAGTATTTGTTTGTTTTTCTGTATCAGTGTTTTGCCTTTTTCAATTTTCCAATGAGAAAGTTAAACATTGGGAGCTTAAATATTAGTGGCTGCAGAAATTCCCTAAACGGGCTGCCGTTATTGAACTTATTAAACAGAAACAATTAGCTAGATGTTACCTTTCTGCAAGAAACCCATATAGATATGGCAAATCAGTCAGACTGGGAAAACACTGGAAAGGTGATATTTATCTTAGTAACTGCACACATTTCAGTGCAGGGGTGTACGTTTTATTTTGTGAAAAGTGGAAGCCTGTTTCTGTAAGTGAGTGATTTTATAAAGGGCGTTTGCTTAAAGTGAAGGGAAGATGTTTGTTTTATTAATGTGTAGCTCCAAGAAAGCAAAGAAAGAATAAATAAATTCCTTCAGGAGTTAGAAAGCATTTGCTCACACTGTAAAGAAGAGTTGTTGTTTTTAGGTGGTGATTTTAACTGTACTGTTAATCATATAATGGACAAGAATAACTTAGAATCACATCCTCAGTCTGCCAGAGAGCTTTTAAGAATGTTAGTGTTTTGAACAATTAGATGTTTAGAGGAATGTTAATGAGAGGCCGGCAGTACACCTGGGCAAAGGCAAATGGCATTGCTATTTATTTGGCTAGATTAGGCCGTTTTTATAGTTTTAAACATATTTAAATATTTTCAAGTTGTGTTTTCTCACTCCCAATGTCTGATCACAGTTTAGTTACCTGTATTGTACTAATCTGGGAAAGTGCACAGCTCCCACTGGCATTTTAACACCAGCTTAGTCAATGATGGACCATTTAAAATATTTTTATTTTGTTTTGGGAGAGGTGGAGAGCACGGAAAGATGCTTTCCTTCTCCTTGGCAATGCTGGGAAAAGTGCAAATCCGATGTTTTTGTCAGCAGTGCACTGAAGTGTTACAAAGAGTCTGAATGAGGCCATACAAGAGCTGGAGGAGAGCATTCTTGAGCTGCAGCGAGCCCTGGAGTCCAGCCCTAGTGACAGGTTCATTGAGAGCCTGAAAGTGAAAAAAGGGTTAGCATATCTGCTGGAAACAAAGGTGCAGGGGGCGCTAGCGAGGTCACACTTCCAGAGTCTGATGGGGATGGATGCACCCACTCAGTACTTTTATGGGCTGGAGAAAAAAAGTAACAGATCAACCACTGCTTAAAGACAGCAGCAGAACAGAGAGAGCCTGTGGAGATCCGGAGGAGGGCAGTGGATTGTTATAAAGACTTGTTCACAGCGGAGGCTGGAGAGGTTAAGGAGGAGTCCCAGAGGTTCCTCCAGGATCTCCCTCGTCTCCCTGAAGAGGAATACAGAGGGTTAGAAAGCCCTCTGACAGCACAGGAACTTTTTGATGCCCTTCAAGGACTAAACAATGGAAAAGCGCCTGGAGTTGACAGGCTCCCAGCAGAGTTCTATAAGACATGTTGGTCTGTGCTGGGAGTGGATTTGTGTGAGGTGTGAAGGAGAGCTGTTATCATCCTCCTACCTAAGACAGGTGACCTCTGCAGCATCAAAAACTGGAGGCCTGTATCGTTGCTGTGCCGACTACAAACTGTTCTCCAAAGCCCTGGCCAATCACCTGCGGACTGTCATAGGAAAGGTGGTGCATAGTGACCAGACCTATTGTGTTCCAAGCAGATCCATATTTGACTTTTTTTATTCAAAATATTTTGGCAGCCTCTAAACTCTTTGGTTTCAACACAGGCCTAGTGTCTCTCAACCAGGAGAAAGTGTTTTCAACCCCTTTAGACACTGAGCTAGCCCACTCTTCTACTTTCACTGAGATTTTAGTCAGAGGAGGGGTGATTAAGTTAAGAGACCTTGTTCATTTTAATGATTACAGATGGAAGAGTCCTGAGTTTTTAGCCTGTGTTTTAAAAATGCAGTCTGTATGCATTACTGAGTGCTTTGTTACTCAGGTCTGTGCTGCTTTGCACAGAGAGGGGCTGGAGCGGCTGGCTCGTTTTGTTTACAGAAAATAGTCCGACAGCCTGACCCCATTTTCACTCCCTATTGATGTCCCCGGCTGTCAGTCATGCCTCTGATCAATCAGGACAACTCTTTTAATATTGCTAATTTCAGTGGGGCCCCTCTGTCTACCTTACAAGGAAAACAGCTCTATGTGGTCTGTCATCATAGGAACATAAGAAAGTTTACAAACGAGAGGAGACCCCATTCGGCCCATCTTGCTCGTTTTGGTTGTTAGTAGCTTATTGATCCCAGAATCTCATCAAGCAGCTTCTTGAAGGATCCCAGGGTGTCAGCTTCAACAACATTACTGGGGAGTTGGTTCCAGACCCTCACAATTCTCTGTATAAAAAGTGCCTCCTATTTTCTGTTCTGAATGCCCCTTTATCTAATCTCCATTTGTGACCCCTGGTCCTTCTTTCTTTTTCAGGTCAAAAAGTCCCTGGGTCGACATTGTCGACATCAGAAGCAGTTGCACAATCTGCCAGATACCCACTGGAGGGAGAGGCTAGGGGTAGGAGAGGCCACAGAACCAGCCTGGAGAACTGTATAATAATAATATGTAATATAATATCTTTATTTTTATATAGTGCCTTTCATAGTGGACCACCATCACAAAGCGCTTTACAGAGGTAGGCTGTGAACTGTGCATTATATGCAGAGTCACTTACAATAGGACCTTGTTTGTTTGACGTGTCATCCGAAGGACGGAGCACAAGGAGGTTAAATGACTTGCTCAGGGTCACACACAGTGAGTCAGTGGCTGAGCCGAATTTGAACCGGGAACCTCCTGGCTACAAGCCCCTTTCTCTACCACGAGACCACCAAGCCTCATAAGCCTCCATTGCTGAAAAGGTCAGGGGATCTACAGTGGAGGATCCTACATACTATCATTGCTGTAAATTCATTTGTGAGTATAATTAATCCAGAGGTGACAGACATGTGCCCCTTCTGCTCACACAGAGAAACTGTCTTTCATTGTTTTAATAACTGTTCCAGATTGAAGCCCCTTTCCACCTTTTTAAAGAGTCTGGTTGTTAAGCACTTCACAGGGGCAATTTTTATTTTTGGTATTAAATAAGAAGTTTACTGTCCAGCTAATTAATTTTATTTTTGGACAAGCCAAATTAGCCATTCTAAAGAGCAGGAAGTATAAGATAGGATCCTGTGATTTTTAGAATGCTTGTTTTAAGTCGTGTTAAAATACATTTTAACTTTTATAAAGCAACGCATAATCTAGAATTATTTCATCAAACCTGGTGTGTGAAAGATGTCCTCTGTGCTGTTTATCTATCTATCTAAACATAATCTTTTATATATTTGTATTAATAATAAAAAAATTCTCCTTCCTCCCCCAGACCAATAGTTTGTGTGCATTCCAGAATGTGCAAACTGGCAGATCAGCACACGCACACACACATGCACACACACACACACACACACACACATACACGCACAAACATACAGAAACTCACTGAAGCGCACGCACGCACACACACACACACTTACAAACACTGAAGGGTGAACTTTGAGATTGTGAAACTTACTAGGTCTCTTTATTATTATTATTTGTTTATTTAGCAGATGCCTTTATCCAAGGTGACTTACAGAGACTAGGGTGTGTGAACTATGCATCAGCTGCAGAGTCACTTACAACCACGTCTCACCCGAAAGACGGAGCACAAGGAGGTGAAGTGTCTTGCTCAGGGTCACACAGTGAGTCAGTGAGTGAGACAGGATTTGGTTACAAGCCCTTTTATTTAACCACCGGACCACACAGCCTCCTATATATTACTTCATTAAGACAAAAGGCAAACCTTCACTTGGCTGATAAATGCTTGGGTGAATTGTGCATGTTGGAGAGGGGACTATGAGAGAGTACAAAGAGGGTTAGAGAATGGAGTGTCTGTGCACAGTACAAGCAGAAATCAGGGTGCGAGAGAATGGAGTGTCTGTGCACAGTACAAGCAGAAATCAGGGTGCGAGAGAATGGAGTGTCTGTGCACAGTACAAGCAGAAATCAGGGTGCGAGAGAATGGAGTGTCTGTGCACAGTACAAGCAGGAATCAGAGTGACAGTGAGAGTGAATGGAGTGTCTGTGCACAGTGCAAGCAGGAATCAGAGTGACAGTGAGAGAGAATGGAGTGTCTGTGCACAGTACAAGCAGGAATCAGAGTGACAGTGAGAGAGAATGGAGTGTCTGTGCACAGTACAAGCAGGAATCAGTGACAGTGAGAGAGAATGGAGTGTCTGTGCACAGTACAAGCAGGAATCAGAGTGACAGTGAGAGAGAATGGAGTGTCTGTGCACAGTACAAGCAGGAATCAGAGTGACAGTGAGAGAGAATGGAGTGTCTGTGCACAGTACAAGCAGGAATCAGAGTGACAGTGAGAGAGAATGGAGTGTCTGTGTACAGTGCAAGCAGGAATCAGAGTGACAGTGAGAGAGAATGGAGTGTCTGTGTACAGTGCAAGCAGGAATCAGAGTGACAGTGAGAGAGAATGGAGTGTCTGTGCACAGTGCAAGCAGGAATCAGAGTGACAGTGAGAGAGAATGGAGTGTCTGTGTACAGTGCAAGCAGGAATCAGAGTGACAGTGAGAGAGAATGGAGTGTCTGTGAACAGTACAAGCAGGAATCAGAGTGACAGTGAGAGAGAATGGAGTGTCTGTGTACAGTACAAGCAGGAATCAGAGTGACAGTGAGAGAGAATGGAGTGTCTGTGAACAGTACAAGCAGGAATCAGAGTGACAGTGAGAGAGAATGGAGTGTCTGTGAACAGTACAAGCAGGAATCAGAGTGACAGTGAGAGAGAATGGAGTGTCTGTGCACAGTACAAGCAGGAATCAGTGACAGTGAGAGAGAATGGAGTGTCTGTGTACAGTGCAAGCAGGAATCAGAGTGACAGTGAGAGAGAATGGAGTGTCTGTGCACAGTACAAGCAGGAATCAGAGTGACAGTGAGAGAGAATGGAGTGTCTGTGCACAGTACAAGCAGGAATCAGAGTGACAGTGAGAGAGAATGGAGTGTCTGTGCACAGTACAAGCAGGAATCAGAGTGCGAGAGAATGGAGTGTCTGTGCACAGTACAAGCAGGAATCAGGGTGACAGTGAGAGAGAATGGAGTGTCTGTGCACAGTACAAGCAGGAATCAGGGGTAAGAGAGAATGGAGTGTCTGTGCACAGTACAAGCAGGAATCAGAGTGACAGTGAGAGAGAATGGAGTGTCTGTGCACAGTACAAGCAGGATTCAGTGACAGTGAGAGAGAATGGAGTGTCTGTGCACAGTGCAAGCAGGAATCAGAGTGACAGTGAGAGAGAATGGAGTGTCTGTGCACAGTACAAGCAGGAATCAGAGTGACAGTGAGAGAGAATGGAGTGTCTGTGCACAGTACAAGCAGGAATCAGAGTGACAGTGAGAGAGAATGGAGTGTCTGTGCACAGTGCAAGCAGGAATCAGAGTGACAGTGAGAGAGAATGGAGTGTCTGTGCACAGTACAAGCAGGAATCAGAGTGACAGTGAGAGAGAATGGAGTGTCTGTGCACAGTACAAGCAGGAATCAGTGACAGTGAGAGAGAATGGAGTGTCTGTGTACAGTACAAGCAGGAATCAGAGTGACAGTGAGAGAGAATGGAGTGTCTGTGCACAGTACAAGCAGGAATCAGAGTGACAGTGAGAGAGAATGGAGTGTCTGTGCACAGTACAAGCAGGAATCAGTGACAGTGAGAGAGAATGGAGTGTCTGTGTACAGTGCAAGCAGGAATCAGAGTGAGAGAGAATGGAGTGTCTGTGCACAGTTCAAGCAGGAATCAGAGTGACAGTGAGAGAGAATGGAGTGTCTGTGCACAGTACAAGCAGGAATCAGAGTGACAGTGAGAGAGAATGGAGTGTCTGTGCACAGTACAAGCAGGAATCAGAGTGACAGTGAGAGAGAATGGAGTGTCTGTGCACAGTACAAGCAGAAATCAGGGTGAGAGAGAATGGAGTGTCTGTGCACAGTACAAGCAGGAATCAGAGTGACAGTGAGAGAGAATGGAGTGTCTGTGCACAGTACAAGCAGGAATCAGGGGTAAGAGAGAATGGAGTGTCTGTGCACAGTACAAGCAGGAATCAGAGTGACAGTGAGAGAGAATGGAGTGTCTGTGCACAGTACAAGCAGGAATCAGAGTGACAGTGAGAGAGAATGGAGTGTCTGTGCACAGTACAAGCAGGAATCAGAGTGACAGTGAGAGAGAATGGAGTGTCTGTGCACAGTACAAGCAGGAATCAGAGTGACAGTGAGAGAGAATGGAGTGTCTGTGCACAGTGCAAGCAGGAATCAGAGTGACAGTGAGAGAGAATGGAGTGTCTGTGAACAGTACAAGCAGGAATCAGAGTGACAGTGAGAGAGAATGGAGTGTCTGTGTACAGTACAAGCAGGAATCAAGAGTGACAGTGAGAGAGAATGGAGTGTCTGTGCACAGTACAAGCAGGAATCAGAGTGACAGTGAGAGAGAATGGAGTGTCTGTGCACAGTACAAGCAGGAATCAGAGTGACAGTGAGAGAGAATGGAGTGTCTGTGCACAGTACAAGCAGGAATCAGAGTGACAGTGAGAGAGAATGGAGTGTCTGTGCACAGTACAAGCAGGAATCAGAGTGACAGTGAGAGAGAATGGAGTGTCTGTGCACAGTACAAGCAGGAATCAGAGTGACAGTGAGAGAGAATGGAGTGTCTGTGTACAGTACAAGCAGGAATCAGAGTGACAGTGAGAGAGAATGGAGTGTCTGTGCACAGTACAAGCAGGAATCAGAGTGACAGTGAGAGAGAATGGAGTGTCTGTGCACAGTACAAGCAGGAATCAGTGACAGTGAGAGAGAATGGAGTGTCTGTGCACAGTACAAGCAGGAATCAGAGTGACAGTGAGAGAGAATGGAGTGTCTGTGCACAGTACAAGCAGGAATCAGAGTGACAGTGAGAGAGAATGGAGTGTCTGTGCACAGTACAAGCAGGAATCAGAGTGACAGTGAGAGAGAATGGAGTGTCTGTGCACAGTACAAGCAGGAATCAGAGTGACAGTGAGAGAGAATGGAGTGTCTGTGCACAGTACAAGCAGGAATCAGAGTGACAGTGAGAGAGAATGGAGTGTCTGTGCACAGTACAAGCAGGAATCAGAGTGACAGTGAGAGAGAATGGAGTGTCTGTGCACAGTACAAGCAGGAATCAGAGTGACAGTGAGAGAGAATGGAGTGTCTGTGCACAGTACAAGCAGGAATCAGAGTGACAGTGAGAGAGAATGGAGTGTCTGTGCACAGTACAAGCAGGAATCAGAGTGACAGTGAGAGAGAATGGAGTGTCTGTGCACAGTACAAGCAGGAATCAGAGTGACAGTGAGAGAGAATGGAGTGTCTGTGCACAGTACAAGCAGGAATCAGAGTGACAGTGAGAGAGAATGGAGTGTCTGTGCACAGTACAAGCAGGAATCAGAGTGACAGTGAGAGAGAATGGAGTGTCTGTGCACAGTACAAGCAGGAATCAGAGTGACAGTGAGAGAGAATGGAGTGTCTGTGCACAGTACAAGCAGGAATCAGAGTGACAGTGAGAGAGAATGGAGTGTCTGTGCACAGTACAAGCAGGAATCAGAGTGACAGTGAGAGAGAATGGAGTGTCTGTGCACAGTACAAGCAGGAATCAGAGTGACAGTGAGAGAGAATGGAGTGTCTGTGCACAGTACAAGCAGGAATCAGAGTGACAGTGAGAGAGAATGGAGTGTCTGTGCACAGTACAAGCAGGAATCAGAGTGACAGTGAGAGAGAATGGAGTGTCTGTGCACAGTACAAGCAGGAATCAGAGTGACAGTGAGAGAGAATGGAGTGTCTGTGCACAGTACAAGCAGGAATCAGAGTGACAGTGAGAGAGAATGGAGTGTCTGTGCACAGTACAAGCAGGAATCAGAGTGACAGTGAGAGAGAATGGAGTGTCTGTGCACAGTACAAGCAGGAATCAGAGTGACAGTGAGAGAGAATGGAGTGTCTGTGCACAGTACAAGCAGGAATCAGAGTGACAGTGAGAGAGAATGGAGTGTCTGTGCACAGTACAAGCAGGAATCAGAGTGACAGTGAGAGAGAATGGAGTGTCTGTGCACAGTACAAGCAGGAATCAGAGTGACAGTGAGAGAGAATGGAGTGTCTGTGCACAGTACAAGCAGGAATCAGAGTGACAGTGAGAGAGAATGGAGTGTCTGTGCACAGTACAAGCAGGAATCAGAGTGACAGTGAGAGAGAATGGAGTGTCTGTGCACAGTACAAGCAGGAATCAGAGTGACAGTGAGAGAGAATGGAGTGTCTGTGCACAGTACAAGCAGGAATCAGAGTGACAGTGAGAGAGAATGGAGTGTCTGTGCACAGTACAAGCAGGAATCAGAGTGACAGTGAGAGAGAATGGAGTGTCTGTGCACAGTACAAGCAGGAATCAGAGTGACAGTGAGAGAGAATGGAGTGTCTGTGCACAGTACAAGCAGGAATCAGAGTGACAGTGAGAGAGAATGGAGTGTCTGTGCACAGTACAAGCAGGAATCAGAGTGACAGTGAGAGAGAATGGAGTGTCTGTGCACAGTACAAGCAGGAATCAGAGTGACAGTGAGAGAGAATGGAGTGTCTGTGCACAGTACAAGCAGGAATCAGAGTGACAGTGAGAGAGAATGGAGTGTCTGTGCACAGTACAAGCAGGAATCAGAGTGACAGTGAGAGAGAATGGAGTGTCTGTGCACAGTACAAGCAGGAATCAGAGTGACAGTGAGAGAGAATGGAGTGTCTGTGCACAGTACAAGCAGGAATCAGAGTGACAGTGAGAGAGAATGGAGTGTCTGTGCACAGTACAAGCAGGAATCAGAGTGACAGTGAGAGAGAATGGAGTGTCTGTGCACAGTACAAGCAGGAATCAGAGTGACAGTGAGAGAGAATGGAGTGTCTGTGCACAGTACAAGCAGGAATCAGAGTGACAGTGAGAGAGAATGGAGTGTCTGTGCACAGTGCAAGCAGGAATCAGAGTGACAGTGAGAGAGAATGGAGTGTCTGTGCACAGTGCAAGCAGGAATCAGAGTGACAGTGAGAGAGAATGGAGTGTCTGTGCACAGTACAAGCAGGAATCAGAGTGACAGTGAGAGAGAATGGAGTGTCTGTGCACAGTACAAGCAGGAATCAGAGTGACAGTGAGAGAGAATGGAGTGTCTGTGCACAGTGCAAGCAGGAATCAGAGTGACAGTGAGAGAGAATGGAGTGTCTGTGCACAGTGCAAGCAGGAATCAGAGTGACAGTGAGAGAGAATGGAGTGTCTGTGCACAGTACAAGCAGGAATCAGAGTGACAGTGAGAGAGAATGGAGTGTCTGTGCACAGTACAAGCAGGAATCAGAGTGACAGTGAGAGAGAATGGAGTGTCTGCACAGTACAAGCAGGAATCAGAGTGACAGTGAGAGAGATGAGTGTCAGTGCACAGTAGCAGGATGGACAGAGAATGGAGTGTCTGTGCACAGTACAAGCAGGAATCAGAGTGACAGTGAGAGAGAATGGAGTGTCTGTGCACAGTACAAGCAGGAATCAGAGTGACAGTGAGAGAGAATGGAGTGTCTGTGCACAGTACAAGCAGGAATCAGAGTGACAGTGAGAGAGAATGGAGTGTCTGTGCACAGTACAAGCAGGAATCAGAGTGACAGTGAGAGAGAATGGAGTGTCTGTGCACAGTACAAGCAGGAATCAGAGTGACAGTTGAGAGAGAATGGAGTGTCTGTGCACAGTACAAGCAGGAATCATCCAACAGTACATGAGAGAATGGAGTCAGAGTGACAGTGAGAGAGAATGGAGTGTCTGTGCACAGTACAAGCAGGAATCAGAGTCAGAGAGAGAATGGAGTGTCTGTGCACAGTACAAGCAGGAATCAGAGTGACAGTGAGAGAGAATGGAGTGTCTGTGCACAGTACAAGCAGGAATCAGAGTGACAGTGAGAGAGAATGGAGTGTCTGTGCACAGTACAAGCAGGAATCAGAGTGACAGTGAGAGAGAATGGAGTGTCTGTGCACAGTGCAAGCAGGAATCAGAGGACAGTGAGAGAGAATGGAGTGTCTGTGTACAGTACAAGCAGGAATCAGAGTGACAGTGAGAGAGAATGGAGTGTCTGTGCACAGTACAAGCAGGAATCAGAGTGACAGTGAGAGAGAATGGAGTGTCTGTGCACAGTGCAAGCAGGAATCAGAGTGACAGTGAGAGAGAATGGAGTGTCTGTGCACAGTGCAAGCAGGAATCAGAGTGACAGTGAGAGAGAATGGAGTGTCTGTGCACAGTACAAGCAGGAATCAGAGTGACAGTGAGAGAGAATGGAGTGTCTGTGCACAGTGCAAGCAGGAATCAGAGTGACAGTGAGAGAGAATGGAGTGTCTGTGCACAGTACAAGCAGGAGACTGACACATGATGCCAATGGCACAGTTGAATCTCTGCAGGTGTCAGTGAAAGGATGGGTGGTACCCAGTGTCTGGAACTTCAAGCAGGAGAGGATGGAAGTGTCAGTGTACAGCAGCAACAGGAGTCAGTGAGAGGAGAGATGGCTCTGCCAGTCATTTTTGGAACAGCAGAATGAGTGACAGGGGATGAAGTGGCTGTAATGTGCACCTACAAGCAGGAAACAGTAGTGAGTACAGGAGAATGTGACAGTCAGCAGCAAAGCCAATCGAATCAAGTGACCAGAGAATGGAGATGGATGTCAGTACAAGCAGTAATCAGGTTACACAGGAGACTGACTGTCTGTGCACAATGCAATCAGGATTGTCGTGAACAGAGACCCTGCCAGTGCATGATGGGACAGTGGCTGAAGGAAACAGTGACTGGTGAGAAGATGGGTGTCTGTACAGTACAGGGATTATCAGGTGAGCATTGAGGAGATGGGTCTCACTACAAGTACAATCTTGAACAGTGTTGCTGGAATGGAGTTCTGCACAGTACAAAAAGAATCCGCTGCATCCCCGGGCTCTGACAGTCAGTTTCTCTGGGATGGGGACAACTTCTCTGTCTCTTGCACAAAGTCATGTGCATCTGCTCCTTTCTGTCTCTGTCTCTTAGAGAATGACAGTTTAGTCTTTCCGCAACCTCGAATTCTTTCTCAAGTGTGCAATCTGTTCAAGATAATAATGTTTTTCCCACTTTTAAAATGATCTCCTAAGTGTTGCTGGGCTTTCTTACCTGAAGATTGCAAATAGAAAAGTTCTGTCAGAGATGGGCACCAGCTTTGAATATAATAAAAATGGAACAAAAGTAAAGAAAGTATGTCGTGTGTGTGTGTGTCAGTGTGTGTGTGTGTGTGTGTGTCTGTGTCTGTGTGTGTGTGTGTGTGTGTGTGTGTGAGTGTGTGAACAGGCTGGCTGTAGGGGTGATGTCAGGCCAGAAAGGAACACACAGACAGACAGTACTGGCAGTGAAACTGAAACGCTGCGGCTCAGTGTTTTATTACACACAGAAAATAAAAGTTTGAACAAAACAGAACACGGCACTTGCGGCCAAAATAAACTGACAAACAAAACGAACAGACACTAACAAACAGGGATGAACACTAAACACAAAACAAGCACAGTGCTGGTGCTTCCAGCACTCGTAGCAGTTATTTACTTTTAATATTATTATTATTATTACCATGTTTACCTTCTCTCTCGTTCTTTCAGCCCTGAACACACAACCCGGCGAATGAAACGTGCATCTATATATACTGTTGTGCCGGGATTCAATTACCAATTAATTATTCACTTGAATCCCAGCACGTGAACTAAATCTGTGCAACCCCGTGCTCACATATTATTAACTACTTTAAATGCACGTGAAGTGAAGTGCAATCCCGTGCCTAAATACAATTATACATTTTAAACACTCGTGCTGCACACACCCATTTATACCCGTGCAGCCATAACAGAAAATAGGAGGCACTTTTTTACACAAAGAATTGTGAGGGTCTGGAACCAACTCCCCAGTAATGTTGTTGAAGCTGACACCCTGGGATCCTTCAAGAAGCTGCTTGATGAGATTCTGGGATCAATAAGCTACTAACAACCAAACGAGCAAGATGGGCCGAATGGCCTCCTCTCGTTTGTAAACTTTCTTATGTTCTTATATCTACACACCAACATTAACACACCACATGCAACATATAACACAGAAATGCACACAGAGGCAGGGCACATTGCCACAGTGTGTGATTTATTTTTTATTTATTTTATTTATTTATTTCTTAGCAGACGCCCTTATCCAGGGCGACTTACAATTGTTACAAGATATCACATTATATATTATTTCACATACAATTACCCATTTATACAGTTGGGTTTTTACTGGAGCAATCTAAGTAAAGTACCTTGCTCAAGGGTACAGCAGCAGTGTCCCCCACTGGGGATTGAACCCATGACCCTCCGGTCAAGAGTCCAGAGCCCTAACCACTACTCCACACTGCTGCCCTTATTTTTTATTGTTTAATTCATTATTATAGTTATTCACTTTTTTATTGTTTATTTCATTTCTGTGTTCTGCTTAATTTAATGTACCCTCTACTTGGTTGAATATATTCCTTGTAACATACTACAAAAAGTTATGCTGACCAGTACAATTGTTATTCTGTGATATTTTTGCAAAAACAAATAAAAACAAGCTTTGGCACAAAGTTTTAAGCAGATCCCTAATGCAATCATTAAAATCAGAGAATGTGATGTTCTCAGATTTCATTTTCAAATCATAAGAAAAGGAGTTCCAGACTTTTGGGAGTTGATCAGAAAAAGACATTTCTCCTCATCGTGTTCTTACTCTTGGGAGTGTGAAGGGACCGGAGCTGCAGGATGCAATTCTTCTTTTCTTCTTTTACTTCTTCCTCTTTTTCTTGTTTTTTCTGTTCTTGGAAATGACTGAAAAGAATGGAAGTGGTTTAGCAGGTGAATCAGTCCCATGCTGTGCTATTGACAGTGCTATAGCAGGAGAATCAGTATTATGGTGTGCTATTGACAGTGCTACAGCAGGTGAATCAGTCCTATGGTGTGCTATTGACAGTGTTATGGCAGGTGAATCAGTCCCATGATGTGCTATAGCAGGTGAATCAGTCCTATGGTGTGCTATTGACAGTGCTATAGCAGGTGAATCAGTCCTATAGTGTGCTATTGACAGTGCTATTGCAGGTGAATCAGTCCTATGGTGTGCTATTGACAGTGCTATAGCAGGTGAATCAGTCCCATGGTGTGCTATTGACAGTGCTATAGCAGGTGAATCAGTCTGATGGTGTGCTATTGACAGTGCTGTAGCAGTTGAATCAGTCTTATGGTGCGCTATTGACAGTGTTATGGCAGGTGAATCAGTCCTAGGGTGTGCTATTGACAGTGCTATAGCAGGTGAATCAGTCCCATGGTGTGCTATTGACAGTGCTATAGCAGGTGAATCAGTCCCATGGTGTGCTATTGACAGTGCTATAGCAGGTGAATCAGTCCCATGGTGTGCTATTGACAGTGCTATAGCAGGTGAATCAGTCCCATGGTGTGCTATTGACAGTGCTATAGCAGGTGAATCAGTCCCATGGTGTGCTATTGACAGTGCTATAGCAGGTGAATCAGTCCCATGGTGTGCTATAGCAGGTGAATCAGTCCCATGGTGTGCTATTGACAGTGCTATAGCAGGTGAATCAGTCCCATGGTGTGCTATTGACAGTGCTATAGCAGGTGAATCAGTCCCATGGTGTGCTATTGACAGCTATAGCAGGTGAATTAGTCCCATGGTGTGCTATTGACAGTGCTATAGCAGGTGAATCAGTCCCATGGTGTGCTATTGACAGTGCTATAGCAGGTGAATCAGTCCCATGGTGTGCTATTGACAGTGCTATAGCAGGTGAATCAGTCCCATGGTGTGCTATTGACAGTGCTATAACAGGTGATTTTGATGTTAACCCTTCTGCAATATACAATAATCCTTTAACTATTTTGCAAGGTGAGATTATTGTCTTTCATTCTTATTTTATGCTATGATTTAATAGTGCTCAATAAAATCAATCATTCACAGCTGTTTTCATAGATCCTGATTAGCTAATCTCAGACTGCTTTCCCTATGGCTGGTTTCACAGCCCCAGATCACCACTTGTCCTGGACTATCCAATGTTAATTTAGGTAAGGTAGTCCAAGGTTATAGGTAATCAGGCTCTGTGAAACCAGCCACTAAAGTAATTTTAGATAGTCCAGGATTAGCGCTAATCAGAGTCTTTGAACCCAGACCATTGTATTCATATTGAACAGTCTGAACAGGTATAAAAGGTACCATCACAGTGGAAAGGTTACAAGCTGATTATTAATAGTGAGCACTGGAGCAGTTACCTCTCCTTACAATGACAGTGGTGATCACTGCTATCAGGCCGCAGATTAGGAAGACAAAACAGGCTGTGTAGAAAGCTTTGCTGGAAGTGACAGCCATGGAGTAATCTGGACAGAGAGACATTGGAAAAGTGTTATTGTGGAGTTAACCATTTTGCTGTACTGTGTTGTTGCAATGAAGACTTATTTCCTGCATATGCTCTAGATCAGCATTATGGGGTCTATTCCGAGTTGGTTTTACATGGAAAGTGTCTTTACACACTGTAGATTAGTCATATATGGGTAAACATGAGCACTTACAGGGCATGTAAACCAAGTCAGAATAGACCCCTATAACAGCAGACTAACTCAGGTTCTAAATGCACAACACTTTTGCACCCCAGTGACGACCCAGATGAATGCTCCAAACCCTCTCACACAGCCAGCGTCTGCACCTCCTGACCCACTGCAGTCCCTCTCCTAACCTGAGCCCCTGCAGCCTGTCGAGGGAGAGACTCTGCCCCCAGAACCAGAATTGTGAGATCAAACCTAATAATATTACAATTCCAGTGATTTATTTGGCAGACGCTTCTAATGATGCTGGTGATGGTGATTGCTAATGGGTTCAACTCACTGTCAGAACTGCTAAGTAAGACTGGGAAGTCCATGGGACCCGAGAAGTCATAATACTCTGAAAAAAAGAACATAAAAGGGCTTTGTTAAAATGTTCTAAATTATGTAGAAAGGAAGACAGGCTGAGCAGCTGTTAAGAGAATCATGCATCATCTTCATCATAATGAGAAAAAGAGAAAGAAGATTTTGTATCTTGGACTTAGAGTTTCAAGGTTCTACAGTCTTGTTAGTTTTAGAGGACGTCCCCTAGTGATCGCTCTGCTCGCAGTCTCTTCATTTACTCTTCAAAAGACATTCTTAATTTAGACTTCTTTATACAGATTTTGCATAGTTCTCAATCTAATTAGCCAATACATATAAATAACCCCAAACTGTTTTTGAAAGTCATTGTAAAAATGTTTTTTATTTTTATTTTTTCGCTTGCCTCCAATGTCTATCTCGTAAGCGGTCTTTGAAGAAAACTGATTCATTTTTCTTTAGACCAGTTGCCACATTCATAAAGGCTGGTTTCACAGACCCAAGTACTAACCAGGCTGTGTGAAACTAGCTGGAAATGTCTGACATCAGCTTTTCTCTTTCCATCAACCTTTCCCAGCTTGGCCAAGAAGAAATAAATTTCACTACTGGAGCATATTTAACAGGTTGTGGTCCATTTTGCATCAAGAGTCATACTTATGTAAATAAATATTTGTGGCTTTCATTTTAGAGATCTATAATAATACTTCTGCCAGAGCGTGCACCTGCTTCTTCCTCCACTTCCATTTCAGTGGGCTTGTGTGCCACCATAGTCCGGTCAGTTTCTCCTTCCTCAGGCTTGGTCACCACCATGGATGTGAGCGGCGTCACAAAGTTATAGTTCAGTGAGAGCTGCAGAGCTTTCCCATTGAGGGCCCCCTGCTCTTCAGGCTGAGCTGAAATGCTGAAACCAACAGAGTGAAACAAACAACACCTTCGTCAATCCTTGCAGAGGACAGATACACTCGAGGAGTGCTTCAGTGTTTTAAGGATGGAATAAATAGCCACCATGACGTGTGAGAAACAACATTATCAAAGCTTCAGACAGTGATAGGGATTTGCTAATCTAAGTGTCTTCATCAGATCAACAGTTATGCAGCCGGTGAGTTGAAACTCCTTACGCCTTGGACAGCAGCTGCTGGATGGTCAGGTAAGCCCAGAGCCTTTCGATGTACTCTCCGAAAATGTACTTCTGCTTGTTCACAGCTTCATCCTGCTCCTCCACCGGTGCTGTGGCTGCCAGGTTCAGGTCACTGCTGGACTGTGAACAGAAGGAGCCGGAGTGAGGATCACTGCTGCTGCTCACAGGCAACTGAACCTCCGAAAGAGTCTCCAGTGAACCACACCTCCCGGACTGGGAGAGACAGACACAGAGACATGAAGTGTTGCATCGTGCCATAGCAATGCCTGTGTACTCTCTAAACTCTTTGTATTAGCAAATGAATGATGAACCAAACTTACTGAAGCTGCTTTTATCTGCACGCTCAGCACCTCCAGGTTGTCCTTGGAAATTAGCCCGGCAACCACAATTTCAGAGCCGTTATAATAATGCCTGAAAACCCTTTCCGTCAGATCAGACACCGCTGTGTCCGGGTAGTGCAGCTCAACCTGCTGCAGCAAAGGAGTGGCCACCTCTTCATAAAAACCCTGCAAGACCAAGGGAGAGCCAGTGAGGAGCACGTCTCGCTGCTGCACTCTGCACTGCTCATCTGGTTAGGAAAAGTTGCAAGAGCAAGGGAAAGAAAGTGAGGGGCGCGTCTCGCTGCTGCACTCAGCACTGCTCATCTGGTTAGGAGGCTACCTGCAAGACCAAGGGAGAGCCAGTGAGGAGCGCGTCTCGCTGCTGCAGTCTGCACTGCTCATCTGGTTAGGAAACGCTGCAAGACCAAGGGAGAGCCAGTGAGGAGCACGTCTCGCTGCTGCACTCTGCACTGCTCATCTGGTTAGGAGGCTACCTGCAACACCAAGGGAGAGAAAGTGAGGGGCGCGTCTCGCTGCTGCAGTCTGCACTGCTCATCTGGTTAGGAAACGCTGCAAGACCAAGGGAGAGCCAGTGAGGGGTGTGTCTCGCTGCTGCACTCTGCACTGCTCATCTGGTTAGGAGGCTACCTGCAAGACCAAGGGAGAGAAAGTGAGGGGCGTCTCGCTGCTGCAGTCTGCACTGCTCATCTGGTTAGGAGGCTACCTGCAAGACCAAGGGAGAGCCAGTGACGAGCGTCTCGCTGCTGCACTCTGCACTGCTCATCTGGTTAGGAGGCTACCTGCAAGACCAAGGGAGAGCCAGTGAAGGGCATCTCGCTGCTGCACTCTGCACTGCTCATCTGGTTAGGAAACGCTGCAAGACCAAGGGAGAGAAAGTGAGGGTCGCGTCTCGCTGCTGCACTCTGCACTGCTCATCTGGTTAGGAAACGCTGCAAGACCAAGGGAGAGCCAGTGAGGGGTGTGTCTCGCTGCTGCACTCTGCACTGCTCATCTGGTTAGGAAACCCTGCAAGACCAAGGGAGAGCCAGTGAGGAGCGCGTCTAGCTGCTGCACTCTGCACTGCTCATCTGGTTAGGAGGCTACCTGCAGCTGCAGGGCGGAGTCAGAGCTTTCGTAGATCCGCCGAGCCACGCCACCGTTCTGCAGAGCCAGTTTCTCCAGGAAGTTGTAACTGACATCGAAGCCGAAGCCCAGGCAGTACAGCGTGTAGAGGCCGTCAATCCCGCTCTTTATATTGGACTGGATCTGCTCCAATTTGGTGACACCTGTCAATCAGAAACATGAATCAATACCAGCCGTGCTGACTCCGCAGGACCACTGCTCTGGTCTGCTGCTGGAACACAGGAATCAGATCATTGAGGGCGGCGAGCGCACGGATGTGGGGTCCCCGTCGGTCAGCAGAATGATGAGGGAGACGCTTTGCTCGGGAAGCTTCTTCTCCTTCTTGGAAACCTTCAGCAACTCCACTCCTTTCAGGACAGCTGCGTTTATATCGGTGTCTGGAACGGCACAAACACAAAGGACATTCATCAAGATGCCGCTACATGAGCAGCCAGCAGTTCTGCTGCATTTTGATTCACTAACACAGCGATCCCTCATTATAAGGAGGTGTTGTCATAGCTCCCCATCGCCCCTAATAACATTAGAGTAGAACTGGAAAGATCTGGTTTCATTGTGGAGTTGTTATGCCTGGTTTTGGCACTTACTTCCTTGGTCTTTAATGTTTTTGACGAAAGTCTTGGCCCTTTGCAGCATGTTGGGAGTAGCTTTAACTAAAGTGCTTTTCCAAGTCACGATGTCGCTGTTGAATGTGATGATGCCGAAATGATCGTCTTCATGAATGTCTCTGAGGATTTTCAGGAGAGCTTCCCGTGTCTTTCCAGGAACAGAAAGAAGAACGCAATGTTAGTGAGAGGATCCATTCAGAGGAATGCATCCATGTCAATGTTTTCTTTGTTTTCAATTCACAACAGTAGTACTGTACAGAACACAAAGTTCATGAAGTACCTGCTGCATTTTCTTCCGTGCATGGAGCCGCTGCGGTCTATGACGAAGACCACGTTCTTCTGCATCCTCGGCATATCCGCGGGTGCAAAGTAGTGAACAAAGTATCCATTCACGATCTGTGAACAGAACAGAACGGAGCACTTACACCACACACACGATTCTACTTTAGATTGGGCAGTTCCAGGGACAATGGGCCTCTCAATTGAGATCTGTTTTAAGTAAAGAGGTATTTTAAAAGCGTTTGATTCAAAGTGTGCGCGTTTCCTCAGCACCCCAGCTCTTACCTGGATGTCTCCTGCAGAAGCCGCTCTCTTCACATCGTATTTAATGATGAACTCTCCATCCAAGATGCTTTCACTGCAGTCTGGACACTTGCGCTGCTGCTCCAGTGTGGGTTTAAATACAACATGAGCCTAAAGAGGATTAGAACTCAACCAATCACTGTCAAGGACACCTTTATCATTCTGAACAGTGACACAGAAAGTTTAACCCTTTGCGGGTTACCTGGTCCGACATCATCAAAAGATGTAAGTAACAGGTCTCTAGTCGTCTTTTCTCTGGAAAAAGCAGAAAACCATTCAATGGCCGAGTGAGACCGATAGGAGCCGAGAAAAGCCGAAAAAAGGGGCTTATCACACGAATACACATAGCCCCGGCACCACATAGATAACATGGACATAAACAAACAAGATAGCTGCTTCTGCATCCAGCGCTCAAAGAACATCACAGACATTTGCAGAGCTTTTTCAGATGTTATAGTAATAAAATAATGACTTGGATCGCATTATTGAGGATTTTGGTGATATAACGAGTGATCAGGAGAGGATTTATCGGTGTGCACGACTATGAAGAGGTATGTGAAAATACAGCGAACAAGGGGTGGGGTGGGGCTGGAGATGCAGTACTGAGTGTCATGTTGATATGCAGTGCCTTTTAAATTTGTTTTACTGTGAAAAAATACTTTTAAATAGCGTCTAAAATAAACTGCGTGTGAAAATAAATTGGACCCAACGCTGAATAAATGGACCTCAAAGGGTTAAAACACAAAACAATGCTTTTCAGGTTGAAAGTTTCTGAGACCAATCTTTGTTTTTTTATTTATGGTAAAAGTCAATTGGCGTAGTTGTAGGGTGTCTCTGTCTACTTGAGCCTGTTTGTGACTCACCTTATCCTCAGTTAATGTCTTCTTCACTGTCTCTGCCAATTCCTTTGTTAAGAATGTTCCGCTAGCGTCCAAAAGCTAATGCCCTGAGGTTCATAGATATGAACATCGATCTGAAAAACACACACAGCACGCCCATGGTCAACAAAACTGAATCATAAGAAAGAAAACTAGACTAGAGTTATTGAACAAGACAGAGTAAATCTTTGTTCCCGAGGGGTCCACAGCCCCCCTATCTCAGCTGCACTCAGAGTACCTTCAGCTCTTTGACCAGCTGCTGCGGCCGCACTTTGATGACGAGCTCATACTTCCCCAGGTGTCGCTTCAGCAGCTCCTCGTAGGTGAGCTCAAAGGTGACCTTGCTGAGCTGCGATGTTCACCGACACGCTGAACTCTTCCATCTTCCTCCCGACACCCTGGAGAACCACGGAGAGAGACCTCAGAACCATGGGTGCTGCCACTGCAAGACTGCACCCACCATGGATTGGAAACTCAGACAGACACACAGACAGACATGCTCACTTGACCAGTCCAGCACTGTGCCCCTGGGACACGGCCTGATCATAAAGCTGTTTGGCCTCTTCTTTCTTCTTCACCAGACCAACATACGACTTCCCATCAATGGTCCTATGCAAGGAAGAACCAAACACATCTGAGTCAATGAGGAGTGGTGGAGGAGGGAGAGTGGAGAGAAGGTAGAGGGAGAGAGGGACGAGGGGAGAGGGTTGAGCAGTGAGCTAATACAACACTAACAGTCTGCCCAGCCGGCCTGTGAGGAGGGCTCAGGAATACCCACATGCTGAAGTTGCTGATGAAGGCATTTTTGGGCAGCTCCACATCGAAGATGACCGCTCTGGAGACGCTGGCTCGGTTGGCGATGCGGCTGGTGATCACACTGTGTGCGGCGGGAGGTGACCTTGCAGTCCACATGGAAGCTGTAGATCTCCAGATCACTGATGCTCCCCTAAAGCAATGAGGGTGGATGTACTGAATATTTTAAAATGAAGCATCTGTTTGATGTTTTCATTAATGTCCGACAAACTGGAGAATATCAAAAGATGCCTTAGCTCATGTGTGGTTTGCAATTAATTTTCAGTTTCGTGACGGCACAAACAAGGAGCTTGATCACCTATAAAGAACTGCTGGGTTCAGAGACTAGCACTGATCCTGGGATAGCTTATGTTAACTTAGGTGTGGTGGTGCAAGAGCAGTGTACGTGAAAAGAAATCAACCACATTTAAAGCATCAAAAACATCTTTATCTAAACAGGTAACAATACACGCTCTTTTTAACTCTGCTAGCCAGCACAGCCTCTAGTAGTCTACAGTTCAAGAATGATTAAAAAAACAATTACCTTTGCAGGGAAACCGGAGGTGGGTGTGAACACTGGAAATAAAACGAACAGCGCAAAGAGAAAGAGAGTTTCCATGGCTGAAGGGAGAGAGATGAAGATCCCAGCTTTCTATAACAAGAAGAAAGGAATGTTTGTTAAGAGAAGAAAGAGAATGTTTGTTAGGTCTGTAATATCTACAGGGGTCAGCAAATCTTTCCAGGGCCCGTATTCATAAAAGTTCTTATTTTAAGTCCACTTAAGTACTTAGGACCCCACTAACATAAGTGTCTCACTTAGTTTTGAATTCATAAACGTTCTTAAAGACCCACTGACATGGCCCGAACCACTTTTAAAAAACATATTTCCCTAACAAGATTTAAAATTGTTGTCAAGTTTTTTAATAAAACGCTGCCACAACTTGTAGCCGGTTGTTTCAATCAGGTAAACAAACTACAAAATATAAGTATACATAATTTCCCCAAGATGTAACGTATATGGGAGAAACAAATTCAAACAACCCGAGGAAAGTGGTGCATGTCAAACTGGAAGTATACCTACACATGCAGGGCACATTCTGAGCCAAATTTCTAAATAGACAAGATGTGCATTCAAAACATACAGAGCACTTTCACAGGAAGTTATTTAAGATATCTGTAAATGATTGAAAGATATCTCCAAACACATTTTAGATATCTAAGTTAAGCTCCATTTCCAGATATCTGTAAATCATTTTCTCTAAATGATGACTCGGCTTGCCATAGCAGTGCAGTTCTACACCTCTCTCGTCAGTAAGGAAGGGATGAACACAGCCGTCACTCAAGTAACCTCGCGGGTTGCTCCCTGAATTACATCAGTCTCATTGGCCCCAAACCAAGGATAATAAAAAAAAGGATAGGACAGACTCCCATAGTTCTGAGAGAGTTTACCCATAATTCAATGCATTTTAAATCATATGCCTATGGACTTTCACAGACCTCCAACAGTGACAGGCAGGGTCTTTCGCAGTCCTCAATATCAAAATGTATTGTGGGAGTAACAGATGCTTTGATGAATCGAATGACACAATTCATTCACTTTCCAGCTACAGAGAGATCAAATAAAGACACAGCTTGATTTTTATAACACACTTGAATTTCCAAAAGTCATGAGATGTATCAGCTGTACTCATGTCCCAATAAAACCACCGAGCATGAACGAGGCTGCATTTAGAAATCGCAAACAATTCCACTCGTTAAATGTGCAAGTAATATGTGACCACCAAAGTATCATTACAAATATTCTAGCAAACTTCCCTGGATCACGTCACGATGCATATATTCTGCAAAGGAGTGAAATATTCAGGCTGTATGAAACCAGAGCATTCACTGACAGCTGGCTACTTGGCGAGTGGGACATTGTTAAATTACCCAAACGATGAATGATTTCCATTACATGAGAGTAGATGTTAAAACTTCATGCTGATTTGAACTTGGCTCTCGCCAAGATAAGCACCAACTAAGACGTAGCTTCACAGTAAACTAATGTGATCCATATGTGTCTCCATCCATTTCGCTTCCTTCCATATGATGATGTAGATATCCTTCTGTCTGGTGTTGATGGCTGAAGTGTAATGCTGGCTCCAGGGATCAGCTTATTGCCTCCCTAGTGCATCAGCACACACAGCGGCTGCGATGCTGGCTCCGGGATCAACCATAGTGCGGTCTCCCCAGCGCATCAGCATGACAACCGTCTGGATTGAGCTAAGTAGGGTACATCTCTGGGGTCTTCAAGTGGGCACCTTCCATCCTCGGTGTTTCGGTCGACTAGCCCACGACACCTCAAGAGGGCTCGACGGTGATTCTGGCGTCCCAGCATCACCCCCTCCGTCCCCCACTCAACTCAGCCCAGCTTACTTACCTGTACATCAGCCTTTCTTTCTTTCTATTGTGCTTGAGATCCCCAGCCAGAATCTTTCCGTCTCAACCACAGCCAGTTGCTGCTCCTCTCTGCTGCTTCAGATAAGTTCTTCACTGTGCGACGCAACTCTTGGTCATTGAATCCGACATCTCTGAGAAACCGGGTTGTAGAGTGTGCCACAAATCCTCAACATCCCACTTCCACTGGGTAAACCCAGACTCTCCATCCTCGCTGTTCCGCTTCAGTGGCTAGTTGAGCATACCGCAGTTTCTTCCTCTCATACGCCTCATCTACAGTATCCTCCCATGTCACTGTTAACTCTACCAGGTGAACAAGGCGTGCTGATCCAGACCACAAGACAATATCTGGTCGAAGGTTTGTGGTTGCAATCTCAGGTGGAAAAATAAGCTGTTGACCAACATCTGCCAGCATTTGCCAGCTCTCTCCCATCTCATCCATTCTCCCTGCTTGCCCTGGGAAATGGCCTTTATACACCTCATCCTCTCCTCCTGCTTTTGCACCTCGTTGACTACCAGCTTCCTCCATTGAGCTGGGGCTGCCTTGTGCCATGTAGGAGGAGCTGAACTGAGACCAAGACCCCTCTTCCATGCTGAACTTGCCCCATGATATCACCAATTTGAAGGGCAGCCTTTGCATCCTCCACAGCTTTCTTTGCCGCCCACTTTCTTCCAGTTTTCAACACAGGTGCTGCCTCCCTTACGCATTTGTCGCGTGACTCTACTAATGTCATTTCCAGTCGGACCTTGGCGCACTTAAACTCCTCGGTTAGAGCGGAGACAGGTAGCTGCAGTATTCCTTTACCATAAAGTCCCACTCTGCTGAGGCAGCAGGCATAGCATTTGTCATTCCGTCTCTGTTAGTGTTTCATTGGGTGCTGGTCCTCCACCTGTCCCCGTCTCGTATTCTTGAATATATGCTTGCTTTTCTTTTGTCCTTCTTTTAAGATTTTTTAAACTGCTTTGTTTCTTTTCAAAGATGAGACTGCACTGACGTTCTCTTATTTTGTTCCAAATTCTGTCTTTTGCTGTTGCTCCCAGCCTCAAGCTTTGTTCTCCAAACAGTTCTTCTTTGTGTTCAATAAGGCCATCAATCAGAATATCAATTTGTCTGCTTGTGAAGTTTTCAATGCAAGTCCTGTCTTCTTTTGCTTTATTTCCTTCTTTCAACAACGTTTGCTTGTCCATTGCGCCTTCTTTAAATAGGGTGGTTCCTTGCAAATTAGCTTCATTAAGCATGCATACACCTGGCGCAGGTTACAGCTGTGCTCTCCTGTGCTACCGGTTCTGGAGGACTGCGTTCATTTAAAATCAACGCCAAACAGGTGCACGCAAGGCAAGTGTAGAGTGGTGCAGCATTTAAGGGCAAGTAAGGCTGGATTGCGCTCTATTTAAAATCCACCTGAATGGCTGTATCTAAGTCTCTAATCAAATCTATGTATTAGTCAATGGTGTGTGAGTGAGTTTAGTAAAGTACCCATTGTACTTTTTAATTAAGAAAAGTTTATGTTTTTTAAATTTGATTTTTATGCCATTTTATTTTTACAATGGGAAAGTGACCTTTTATTTTTGTAACAATTAGGGTATGAGTCACTCAGAAAACATTGATTTGTGCTTGTTTAAATTAACATTTCAACATAATAGGCTCTCTGTTTGTATTTGTTGTTGTTTTATGAGTGAGTATGAAATCTCCTTGGTGCTCTTGGGTTGGATTTATGTTTTGTGTTTCTGTCCCCTAGAACTGTCTTGATGCCCCTAAATCTTCACACCCAACGACAGTAACATTGCCTTGCCCTTCATGACCTGAACTTCATGCCCTGCCTGCATCAAAATAAAAATACGTGCTTACTATAAAAACGAGTTTCTTTCACGTAGCAATATTAAAAACACAGCACGAGTTTGGAACTATGATACCAGCAGAATAAAACGAGTAAAGGCAACAAAGCTACACTTCATTGAAAGTATGTTTAAAAGTGATTTCAAACACATTAAAAAGGATAGGAAGCCAGTTTCCCATGCGTGTTCACGTAAGTGTGAAACAATATGATATGCTCAGTATTGACGTTTTGGAAAGCGCTACTGTTACAATCATTACGGTACACTTCAACACACTTACCAGTCAGTGAAATAATAATTATTTGATACTGAAAATAAATTTCGTCTTGTTTTAAAAATTATCGATCCCCGCTTCTGATTTCCGATTAGATCTAGGCTCTAACTTCCACGCTGTCTCAGGAATAGAAAATAAACATGTACGACAAAAAATAGCCAGACCGCCAAATACAACATTTACCCGCTAGATGGTTTCAAAACAAGCTCAATCTGTCAGCACTGGGCTCGTGGCACGCAGACTGCAACTGCGGGGATGTGAATAAAAACAAACGCGCTGGCACAGCCACGCCGCTTCACAAATACAACTCTCCTTAATTCAAAGTAGGTTTAGCCCTGCCCCTGATAGCCTTTCATCAATAACCAATTACACCTGCTGAAAATAACAGAGTGGTTTTAGGTTCATTTCAACCGTCTAGCATTATTTTTTTCATGTTTAAACCTTTAGAATAAATAGCTGAATATTTGAAAAGTATAATAACGGTGTGTATAATAAGATAATTAATGACATGACTGGAAGGCGATTCACACCCCCTGACTAGGTGGCAGTAGCACATGCAGTGAGGATTGGATCTGGTTGCTACATGCTTCTTTGTCAGCCAGCGCTCGTCTATTGTTTTGAGCCGCGGCTGCTCCAGCGCAGGACCTGTCAGGAGATGCGCGATCTGCGCTCGGGAGATGCGTGACCTGGTGACGTCTTTTCGGATGAGTTCACGCAGATGGCGAACTTGGACACAGGCCCGGTTTTGGGATGGAACCGCATAACCGTCTCGCGTTTTGATTGGTCCATGTCTGTCACATGAATATGTCGTCACAAAATAAAATCATAAAGTGAAGGAAAGGAGACTGGGAGTCAAAAGTGAAAATAAATGATTGTAGTAATTTTTCTTTTGCCTTACCCTTCCCAGTCTTTTCCCCACCCCTCTTTTGTGCAAAACCTGCACTCCAATTCCCCTCCACACACGTGTACCACCATGCAACCCCGGCACGCACACACCACCATGCAACCCCTGCATGCACACACCACCATGCAACCCCTGCACGCACACACCACCATGCAACCCCTGCACGCACACACCACCATGCAACCCCTGCACGCACACACCACCATGCAACCCCTACATGCACACACCACCATGCAACCCCTGCACGCACACACCACCATGCAACCCCTGCACGCACACACCACCATGCAACCCCTGCACGCACACACCACCATGCAACCCCTGCAACCCCATGTACACACCACCATGCAACCCCTGCACGCACACACCACCATGCAACCCCTGCACGCACACACCACCATGCAACCCCTACATGCACACACCACCATGCAACCCCTACATGCACACACCACCATGCAACCCCTACATGCACACACCACCATGCAACCCCTGCACGCACACACCACCATGCAACCCCTGCATGCACACACCACCATGCAACCCCTACATGCACACACCACCATGCAACCCCTACATGCACACACCACCATGCAACCCCTACATGCACACACCACCATGCAACCCCTACATGCACACACCACCATGCAATCCCTACATGCACACCACCATGCAACCCTGCACACACACCACCATGCAACCCCTGCACGCACACACCACCATGCAACCCTGCATGCACACACCACCATGCAACCCCTGCACACACACCACCATCATGCAACCCCTGCACGCATACACACACCTTAGCAATTCTTTGCAAAATATATTTTCGGGTATTCAGCCCCATTCATGTCTATGGCAGTGTTAAAAAACACATTTTCAGTCATATCTCTCGAACCAGAGCACCTACAACCACCGTTCGAAGGGTTCTAGACCAGCCTGAATGTAACATGCCCAGTTTCGTAGCAATTCTTTGCAAAAAATATTTTCAGGGTGTTCAGGGTGTTCAGCCTCACTCATGTCTATTGCAGGGTTGAAAAACACATTTCAGGCATATCTCTCAAACCCGAGCACGTAGAACCACTATTCAAAGTGATATAGACTCAGGGGAGCACTCCAAACCATCCCCTAAAACGGTGTGGTGGCTCACCCAAAAACTCATGTCATGACAAAAAATTCACTTTGCCAAGCCGTCCTGGCATCTGAACCATGAAAATGGTGACTCCTTGTGTGGGGCCCATGGGGCCCCGCCAAAAAAATCAAGTTCCTAACCCCCACAGAACCCGAGATACGCCCTGTCAAAATGTCCAAAACTACCCTTTTCGGGTTATATCTCCATGACCCTGGGGCCTAGAAACCGGGTTGAACTTCCTAGGGTCATGTCTGGGGGCCCTCTTTCACAGGGAGCCACCCGTTTTCAAATGCTACATTTTCAACAAATTTACACATTTTCAGCATGATGGCATGTCAAGGTTGCATTTCCAATAGCTTTTGAGCTCCAGGTTGGCAAAAAGTCTAAACTGGTGTCCTTGCCAGCTGGGGACATGTCGCTTGGAGGGATCGACAGAGGCCCCAAGGTGGACCTCCGTACCGATTTTCAAGTCTCGGGGACCCCGGAACCCGAGATATAGCACCCTGAAAAATGTCTATGGGAAATCCCATTATAAAACCCCTTTGGGGCAATGCCCACCATCTGGCGGTGGGGTGGCGTATGAACCCATGGCCAATGCCTTTCTTTAGCTAAGACTCTTGTGCACGCAAAGAGTGCCCTTCTGAGTTCGTTGGCCCAGGGTCGTTGAGATACGGGTATGATAAGAGACCACCCCTTCCCTATGGCAAATCCCATTATAAAAACACCATTGGGGTAAGGCTCGCCAAAGGCAGTCGTGGGTCGTCTGAACTCGAAGGAGCCCATTTACTTTAGTTAAGACTGTTGTGCATCTAAAGAGGGTACTAGCGAAGTTTGTTGGCCCAGGATTTGTGGACTCATGGGGTACGACAGGAGGACCCCCGACCGCGATTTCCAATAGCAAAATACATACAAAAAATGTACATTATATATAAGACCTGACCTGCACATTTTGTTGTGTATTTATGCAACAGAAGCACCAATTTAAGTCCATTCCAAGTGTTTTGTGATCACAGTATCAGCTTGAGTGTATCGGAGCATAGTTTTGCACCAAAAGCGAGCAGAGGCGAAAAAAAGCACTATATACCCTATTCTTTAAAATATCACTTTGTAGTGCAAATTTGAGGAACGCAACCACTTAGCAACTTGCAAATTGGTTCTGCAATTTAAAGGGCTGTAGTGTCAGACTGGTAGTCCCTAACTGATTCAAGTGTTTTTGGAATGATTTTTGCAAAGACTGATTTATAAGAAAAAAGAGAGATTGACAAACAGCATTTTGCTTTATATGCAGAAACAGGCAACTACAAGAGGGTGTCAAACAAGCTGTGAATGTCCTAGGAGGCTACAGAGTACCTCTGGGTATGAATCCAGATGCTCGCAGTACCTGTTCTTAGATGTCCGAAACCACTGTATCGCTGTATAACTGTATACCCTATAAATATCACTTTTTATTGTGTATTTGAGGAACACAACCAATTACAAACTGCATTTGAATTGCTGTGCTATCAGATATCAGTGTATAACTTTGCTGGGTATTGCAGTGTATGCTGGGTACCAAAAGGCCTTCACTTTTACAAAAGACTGTCAAAATTTAAAAAAGGCCGTCAAAGTTACAAAAAATAGGTGTGCTCCTAACCCAATACTTGTCTTTTTAATTCTGTGCATCCAAATACTTGTAGTTAAAAGTTTTAAGAATTAAGCCTGCTGTTTGTTGTTCTGTCCTAAACCAGCAGTTTGTCACCCAAATTTATTAAATAAACAGGGGGTCATCAGATTATTCTCCATTTTATTGTAACTGAGGTACCGTTCAGTTGAGAGAAAATTGTAAAGGGTACTCGAGCTGAAACCTAGATAGAAGGGTACAGTTTCAAAAAGGTTGAAAACCCCTGACCTACAGTATAAACTATCAGGAATAGATAAGGGAAATGTTGACTAATACAATACAATAGGATTTATTTGAAGTTGTTGAAGGGCACTGGTCTCTTAAACCCAGAAGTTCTGATAAACCCCTATGCCTCAGTATATATTGATGGACATTACATAAGCAAATGAGATGTCTTTTTTTGGTATACCATGTTCCTAAATGTTTTCTGGGAGAGTAAAAATACATTAACTTTGGATTCATGTACTAAGGGTTACTCTTAAATGAATTAACGGTCCAGTTTATGGTAAACTTAGAAAACTCGGCTGTCAGCTAAGCAGAATATCTCAAAAACTGGCCTGAATTCGAAAATGCAGAATTTGGGACGTTATCTAAAAACCAGAGCAGCCCAGAAATTGGGATGTTATCAGAGAGGCCCAGAATTTAGGACGTTATCTAAAACCAAAGCGACCCAGAATTTGGGACGTGAATGAAAACATGGGCAGTCTATACGTACAACTGTGATTACAGTAGATCTAAACTAATACATCCTCTAACAAAACTGTAATAGTGTGGAAGATATATATTTGATATTAAAATATATCGCGAAAACGATTATAGATATATGCTAAAAAGTACGCCATTACAGAAAGCCAATTCTTACATTCGTGCATAACATGATAATTCATATAAAGTAATCACCCATAGTTTGTTATATCAGTACAGCGTAATACCACATTATATTTTAACGGTAAGGTTGTGAAAAGCAGATCACTCTCTGTGATTGCAGTGTTAAAAATGCCTGCAAGCTTTTCCGCTCGTGTGACGACATAGTCATGTGACTGACATGGACCAATCAAAACGCGAGACGGTTATGCGGTTCCATCCCAAAACCGGGCCTGTGTCATACCTCAACAGCAGACACGAGACTACAGGAAACAACTGCGTCACTGGCCTCTACTCCCTTAGCCAATAGCAAAGCTGCATAATGAAGTGCGCCCGCCTACCTGTCAATATCTGCAGTAGAGCCAATGAGGTGAGAGTTTTACGGTTGTAGTTGGCAAATTTTTACATTTGTTAAAAATAATAATAATGTATTAATTTAAAAACAATTATTGTTAATCATCTTTTCGAGTATACGATCCTATATCAAAGAATTCGAATGGTAATTGTATATAATATTCGAATGTGGTGCCTCACGCCTAATTATATATATTTATAATTGTTTTCCCCTTCTCCAGGGCCCCCTTCGAGTCGCTGTGCCCCGGGGAAATCCGTCCTCTCGGTGGACCTCAAAACAGTTCCGCACCAATTTTCAAAACGATTTGCACCCCTGCCAGGGCTTAACCCCACCCAGCACCTTTGCTTACTAAATATCTCGTTTATTCAAATACAAGAGTTATGAACTGTCTAGTCAAGATTCAAGAACACACAGCATCTGTGTCTGTGTTTGACTTCTCTTTCCTGCCAGCACGAAGCGAGTCAGATCACTCTTCCCTAGCAGCAAATGACACTGCAGCCAGCGAATCATTAGGTAGCTTTGTCTCAAGTGCAATTAAAGCATGTTTTGTGTGACAGGACGATGTCATTTCCACTGTTACAAAGCTAGTACAAATCCTCAGAAATGGTCTGTGATTAGTTTCGCTCCATTATAAAATGCAGAGTAGGTGCCCGCAGCTGCAGTAACAGTGATCCTGTCGCAGTAGCCATGTTAAACCCCACCCAGCCTGTCAGAGTGCGTGTCTGCTCTGAACCACATGTTCACTTTCTACTCCATTCCTTGAACACAACAGCGTGCTCTAATGTCCTGCTTACCTTTAGAAAAGCGAGCCTGTCTCACCGCTCCTCACATCGGGACACAACACGGGCGGGTTTGGAAAGCGCTTACTGTGCTCCTGTATGACTGGCTCGCTAAACGACTTGTGATTCATATCGAAACTGAAAGTGCTCTTCCTAGTTCCTCCACGTCCCGGGAAAACGGGGATTGTTCTCAGACTTCTTTTTTGTTCCGGTCAGGAGCAGTAAAACTGTTAAATCGTCCCGGTTTTGCTATTTTGTATTCACATTTTTATAAGTACTAAACTGTAGCGGTGTGCTCAGCAAGTGACAGCACAGTCATTTATTATAGAAAAAATATATAGAGAGACATTTATGGATTATTTGTTTAATCATTCTGATTATGTGTTCAATAATTAATATTCTGTTTCACTTCCAGGACCATGGCTATTTGTTTTATTAACACAACCATTGTTATAACTGATTTTAAATACACACACACACACACACACACACACACACACACACACTATATATATATATATATATATATATATATATATATATATATATATATATATATATACTGTACTGTGCAAAAGTTTTAGGCAGGTGTGAAAAAATGCTGTAAAGTAAGAATGCTTTCAAAAATAGACATGTTAATAGATTATATTTATCAATTAACTAAATGCAAAGTGAGTGAACAGAAGAAAAATCTAAATCAAATCCATATTTGGTGTGACAACCCTTTGCCTTCAAAACAGCATCAATTCTTCTAGGTACACTTGCACAAAGTCAGGGATTTTGTAGGCATATAGTCAGGTGTATGATTAAACAATTATACCAAACAGGTGCTAATGATCATCAATTCAATATGTAGGTTGAAACACAATCATTAACTGAAACAGAAACAGCTGTGTAGGAGGAATAAAACTGTAATAAAACACCCTTTGCCTTTGCCTATAGTTTATTATATATATATATATATATATATATTTTTTACGCTGTCACAGGATCGTTGGTTAACGTCGGGGGTTCCCAAAGTGCGACAAGCAGTGGAACTGGATATTAAACATTCTCTAAAAATGGTCTATTTATTTTCTTGGAAAGAAAAGACTTGGATCATGACAAGACATTTCATGCTTAAAGTCGGTACACTCTCAGCTTGGCGCTACTGTACCTTACGACTTCTAAAAACAAAATACACGTTGTTGTATTTTTGCTGTGCAGCATTATAATCGGTTGTGAGTTTGCTATGAACTACAGTATGAACTCGGTAAAAAAAAAAAAAAACACGGTTGGTTTCGAACCCTTGTTGTTGCAAGTTAGCTGCATTAATCCCACTCAAGCAGAAACTAGGTAAGTTACTTAAAATATGATAATAATCATACTAATGATACTGTTAATAAACTAAATGTATTGAATGAATAATGAAATCAGATAAGTCAGAGAGTGAGAGCTTTGTATTTAACAGTCCAATTACAATTTCTTTAAAACGTTTTAGAAACTTTAACCCGAGAAACCACGTAAATTAACTGAAAATGATGAAAGAAAACAAAAGGTCTGATTTCTTGTTGCATGTTTTTTATTGTAAAAGTCTCTTTTATTGTTTTATTAATAAAAAAAGTTATCCCCCAAAAAAATCTTGTTTATACACACTGAATGAAAGCAGTGAAGCAGCACAGTAGATCTGCACGCTGGTTGAAGGGCATCACTGGTATGCAGAGCAGAGAAAGACCAGCAAAAGCAACAGGACCAGCTTGCATTGCAGATATTTCAAATTATTCATTGTATTGTGTTGAGGTAATTTCCTTCTTCACAGGCCTGTTGCTAAGGGTGACGGTTCTAAACATTACCCCATGCCACCTTTTGTCATTTGTCTCTTATTCAATATAATTTTACACAGTTGTAAGAGGTTCAATTTCTTCTAAAAAAATAGGTCTTCTTCAGATAAAGTCAATCAAAAATAGTTTATTTGGGAATCAAAATGCAAACAGGAACAAAGCAAATCAAATGTGATGCATCAGTGACCTCACACACCTCAGTGACCTCACACACCTCAGTGACCTCACACACATCAGTGACCTCACACACCTCAGTGATCTCACACACATCAGTGACTTCACACACATCAGTGATCTCACACACATCAGTGACCTCACACACATCAGTGATCTCACACACCTCAGTGATCTCACACACATCAGTGACCTCACACACATCAGTGATCTCACACACCTCGGTAATCTCACACACATCAGTGATCTCACACACCTCGGTGGTCTCACACACATGCCTCAGCTGTTGGTGTTCTGAGCTGGCATCAGTGTAGATGTTATTTTCTGTGCTGAACTGAGCTTTCATGGCATCGGAGATCTTGGCTTTTTTTGAGCCGGCATGGCACAGAGATGTTAGTTTCTAAGCAAATAAATTACTTCATACAGCACAGATATACAGCTGGCTTATGTAATTTCCTTGCCCAAATTTGGACTTATTTCTCTAGCATGATACATGGTGTGAGACAAAGCATATTAAAAGTTAACATTAAAGTGTTTCTTCTTCACTTTACCAATGTCAGCAGAAACCCAGATAACAAGAAGTTCCATTTAAGAACAATGATATGAGTTTTGCTCAATTCTCACAGGCAGCAAAGCTATACCCACGCATCACAAGGTTGAACGACAAGACCGGTGATTGCAACCTACTCATGTGCACCAGCTATGTACAGCTTGATGTTAAGAGTTCATTAACCCTGCGCTGATTCAGAGCTTACACAGGAAAATCACACAATGTTTACAGTTTCACTGATTTCTCACTTCCTTCAACATTTAAATGGGAAGCATAAGTAATGGGTTGTATAATGAAAAGGAACAAAGGCTGATGAAACAGTAAGAGCCAGTGCCATTTAACTGGAACAATGTGTACCCTGCCCCACACACAGAGCGTGCTTATCAGAAAAAGCCTGCGTGTTCCAGTTGTATAGTGTGTTATGAGTTCCGTGACACTTACCTAAAGTTATAGCATGTCACTTTTAACAAAAGTAAGGGATTTTAAACCAGTTTGAATTGGTTTGATTCTGGTTTGTATATAGACTCAAAACAGCTTATTAAGCAGAAACAAAGGTTTGATCATCCCTCCGAGGTCACAGCTGCACTCTGAGTTATGAAAAGCCAGTCACTCCCACATGGCTGTATTTGGGGTCAGGTGCCAAGCTAAACAGCTACAAGGTCAGGGAAGCAAGAGGTTTAAAATCCTTACACAGTACTTACACTTGAATTTGGTGTTATGTTTGCATCCTATGGTTACATTTATATATATATATATATATATATATATATATATATATATATATATATATATATATATATATATATATATATATTTCTTAATTGTTTATTTACAGATGCCCAGATACTCATTTTTAATTAATCAATAAAAACACCCTGAACTGCAGCGGTGACACTAACACTTTGTTTTAATTAGGGAAGATGTCCAGGAAACACTGTCTAGTGTCTTTTGACCTCGATCCAATTTACCTTTTGCCGCTAAGGTTTTAGAGAAGGTGGTAGCTAGCCAACGCAATATATTTCTTAGTGATAACCAAATACTTGAAAAGTTTCAATCAGGCTTTAGATCTGGTGACAGTACAGAGACTGCCCTAGTCAAAGTGCTGAATGATTTACTAATGAGTGCAGACTCCATTCACATATCCATTCTGTGCAGCATTTGATACTATTGATCATGCTATTTTAACTGATCGTCTTGAAAGTTGGATAGGGCTATCAGGAACTGTTTTAGACTGGTTTAGGTCATATCTTACAGACAGGCAGAATTTTGTTTCAATAGCAGACTCTGTATCACAATTATCCACTATCTCCTGTCGTGTCCCCAGGGCTCCATTCTTAGCCCCTTACTATTCTCCTTATACATGCTACCATTGGGTATGATTATCCATAAACACCATGTACATCTTCACTGTGATGCTGATGACACACAGCTTTACATCTCTGTGAAACCTGGGGATATATCGGCTGTCTCCACACTAATTGCATGTCTGTCGGAGGTGGAAAGCTGGATGCCCCAACATTTTTTGCAGTTAAATTCAGGTAAGACTGAAGTTGGAGCAGAAATTGGAGTTGGTAAATTCTATAAAAACTAATTTAGGTAAATATAATTCAAATATAAAGTCCAAAGCCAGAAACCTGGGATTTGTAATTGATTCTGATTTATGATTTGAGGGTCATATTCGCAATACCACTAAAGTGTCCTTTTATTATTTATGTAACATTGCCAAGATTAGGTCTTTTTATCATTGCCTGATGCTGAGAAGCTAATTCATGCATTTGTTTCATCTAGACTGGATTAGTGCAATGCTCTGTTATCTGGGCTACCACATCATGCCTTATTCCATTTGCAGCTTGTTCAAAATGCAGCTGCCAGGGTGCTAAGTAGAACAAAGAAGAGAAAGCCCATAACTCCAGTATTGGCTACAATTCACTGGCTTCCAGTACGTTTTAGAATTGATTTGAAGGTCTTGCTGCTGTCTTCCAAAGCGCTCCATGGTCCTGACTATCTGAAAGAGCTCCTGTGCTCATAGGCACCTGTCTGTGCTCTAAGGTCAGCCGACTCTGGCCTTTTGCTTGTTCCAAAGATTAAGACCAAGAGAAAGGGTGAAAGAGCTTTTAGCTATAATAACACACCAAGACTGTGGAATAGATTGCCATGCGACATCAGAGAAGCAGAGTCACTGCATGTTTATAAATCAAGGTTAAAACTCATTTTTTAGATTAGCTTTTGAATCCTGGTTTTATGTATCAATCTGTTATTATTTTAAACTTGTTCACTGTATTTCTGTTTTTAAACCGAGTTGTTGCTTACTTTTCATTAATATTACCAATTTTGCTGTAAAATGGTGTTTAATTCTGTATTTTGTTGTTTTTTTATTGTATTGTAAAGCACGTTGAGACACTGTGTGAAAGGTGCTATATAAATAAAGAAACTTTAAATGTTATATCACTGCTTTCTAGCTATTTTTAGTGGGAAGATGAAGCAGGGATGTGAGTTAGTAGACAGAGTTTCTTGGCCATCTTCAATAATTAAAACTTGTAATAGCCACCTTCCCACTAAAACTAGCTAGAAAGCAGTGATTTGTGTAACTACACAATGTTTGCTACATTACTCAAATATATCAATACACATCATGCCAGTAAAACTGGCAGAAAAGTCGTTTGTGTCTTTTGCCATTTTCCCAATGCAGACTGTATTAACAGTATTTCTACTGAAAATGTGTATTCAACTGCATATTTCACAATTACAGATCTGTTAAAAGAGGTGTCTATCACAGCACAGTAAATAAAGTGTAGACAGTATTGTAGTGGCCTCTAGTGTCAGTGAGAGTAACTGCAGGCACTCATACCAGTCATCCTGATCTTCCTTTCAGTAGGACCCTTGTTGATGCCGCCATGCGCGTTCATTTTACAAACAAAGGGCCTGCCACACCCGTGCATCGCAAACAACTAAACTTAAATCTAAACTAAATGGAACTGAGATTGTGCTACGCTTTGTATTCTAATAGTATCCAGTCTTACACAATGACAATTTTTTTTCTTTGGTATCATCGTGCATTAATTTCTGATACATATTATTCTTTTAAAATAAACTCTTAAAAGTGAAGCTCTGCACCTGCTGAGGAATGCAACTCTGTCAGATGACAAGTTTGCATTCCGCAGCAAAGCAGCTGTGTGAGCACGGACACCTGTCCCTGCAGAGCAGCTCAGCAAGTGGGAAATGTGAATAAATAGTTCTGTACTTTGAAATTAAAAGTTTAATTTCACTCTTAATTATATTAATTTGTAGAGGGGAAAACTGGTTTCCATCTTCTTCACGTGGAATGGTTAAAAGTACTGAATTCTAGCTCTAAACTTGCTGACGTTTTGCAATACCCAGGAGCTGTGCACTAGCTGTCACCAGAGGGAAGATTAACCAGCACCTTGGAAAACAACTGGAATTCTGTACAGCATCAAACAACACAAATCATGACAAACAAAGAATTTATCATTTATTGTACATTAGATCATTAAAAAAAAAGCATGATTAGTTGTAACTTACTTACACTGTTATTTTCACTACCTAAAAGTCCCTTTCCGGCCCCTCCTCTATATGGGGGCTGCGTCACAACATGAAGAATCCAGCACTGAGAACCACTCAGAGAGGCACAGCGCTGCTATTCAATGAGAACCACTCAGAGAGGCGCAGCGCTACTATTCAATTAGAACCACTCAGAGAGGCACAGCGCTGCTATTCAATAAGAACCCCTCAGAGGCACAGCTGCTATTCAATGAGAACCACTCAGAGAGGCACAGCGCTACTATTCAATGAGAACCACTCAGAGAGGCACAGCTGCTATTCAATGAGAACCCCTCAGAGGCACAGCTGCTATTCAATGAGAACCCCTCAGAGAGGGACAGTGCTACTATTCAATGAGAACCCCTCAGAGAGGCACAGCGCTGCTATTCAATGAGAACCACTCAGAGGCACAGCTACTATTCAATGAGAACCACTCAGAGGCACAGCTGCTATTCAATGAGAACCACTCAGAGAGGCACAGCGCTGCTATTCAATGAGAACCACTCAGAGAGGCACAGCGCTACTATTCAATGAGAACCCCTCAGAGAGGCACATTACTGCTATTCAATGAGAACCACTCAGAGAGGGACAGCGCAACTATTCAATTTGATGCAACAAGCTTCAAAAAATACATGCTGCTCATTTGAATACAATTTAGACGTAGGTGTTGTTTTTAGCATTGCTTAGTATGTTGTTGTATAAAATTAATAAATCGTTAAATCAGGACACACAAGGTTTAAAATACAGTCAAGTCTCATTAGAACTCAGATTACACAATTTGACTTTCTGTACACATGCCTGCTACACGGGCAGTTTAGAAAAAGAGACACAAACGCAAGACAATCCACATTGCAAAGCTATACGTCACGCAATATTCACTCACTCATGTCATAATACAGCCATGCGACACTATCAGTTTCCATTAGTTTTAGAATCGTGATGAATTTACAAGACAAATCCTCCAGACGGCTGCCCAGTAAGGACGCTGCAGTCTTGTCTCTGGGATGCTGAGGTGAGGATGAGATGAGGTGTGAATAGTTCCCTTTCTGCATACTCCCGCTCCCAGGCACTGACTGCATTGACAGCCTGAGTTAAACTGACAGCAGAGAAGTCTCTTGTGGCGTGTCCGCGTCACCACCCAGTTTTAAATGCATGCTCTTAAGAGTGATCTACAAAACCGTTTTACACAGGGATTTGTAATGCCAGGTTAATATTTTTTCCCCTTCATGAGTGAAAAGTCCCATTGAACATGGTTTTAAAGTTTCTCTCCTCTGTGAATTCGCTGGTGTTTTTGAAGGACTTGTTTACAACTGAAAATCTTCCCACAGTCAGAGCAGTGATACGGTTTTCTCCTGTGTGAGTTCGCTGGTGTGAAACAAGCCTGTCTGCTCGACGGAAACTCTTCCCACAGTCAGAGCAGCGATACGGTTTCTCTCCTGTGTGAGTCCGCTGGTGGTATTGAAGGCTTTGTTTCACAGTGAAACTCTTCCCACAGTCAGAGCAGCGATACGGTTTCTCTCCTGTGTGAGTCCACTGGTGGTTTTGAAGGCCTTGTTTCACACTGAAACTCTTCCCACAGTCAGAGCAGCGATACGGTTTCTCTCTTGTATGAGTTCGCTGGTGTGAAATCAGGTATCCTGACTGACTGAAACTCTTCCCAAAGTCATAGCAGTGATACGGTTTCTTTCCTGTGTAAGTCCACTGGGTTTTGTTTAAATGCCCTAACAGCGTGAAACCTTTCCCACAGTCAGGATATTCTCCACCGCCTGCCCTCACTTTAGCTGCTGGACTGGAACCTGGAAAATATGAACAGGAAAGACAGTAAGAGGGAGCGCTTGTAGGCTTAAATATGAACAGGAAAAACAGAAGAGGGACTGCTTGTAGGCTTAAGGTTGGTTCATACTTCAGACTGACAATTTCTGGTTGGAGTTGAGGGTCTCCGACCCTGTGTGACAGGTTGAATAATGTCATCCACACTCCTGCGACAGGTGTATGAACCAAACCTTAGGGCATGTGCAGGGCCGATTAACACATAGGCAAACTAGGCATGTGCCTCGGGCCCAAACTCAAGGGGGGGCCCAAAACGGTTATGTGTGTTTTTTTTTTAAAATATACAGATCTGCACCTAACCTGGAAAGAACTTCACTCCCTGACATTCGAACTGAGGCACGTATCTCAAAATCAAATTGTTCTGACGGGTGTTCTGCAGATTTCTGTACCCCACAGAATTCTGCATCCCCTGTGCAGATGCAGTTTCTCAGACTGCTGGGCCACGCCGCGATATTTCTGTACCCGAGCCCAGGTGTTTTCTCAAGCACTCCTGCAGCTTGCAACACATATTGTGAACAAAACAAAACTAGTGATGTGGCAAAATAAAACAGCACATTTAACTCCACTGATTTTCTAGATATACAGGACATTCAGCCTCCTGTGTTGCTCATCCATGAAACCCTTGATTAAAGTAACCTTAGAAAAGATTTTCTTCTTTTAAAACACGCTTTCATTTTTTTTACATGTACTCTCCAGAATCATCAAGTGTTCATATCCAGCGATCTTTGAAAGAAAATGCAGCTGTGTCGGGATGGATTCATCAGGGGTACACAATTCTACAGGGTATAGAAAGCTACCATAGGCAACACCTGAATATACTTGTATGTCAAAACATTGACAATTCTCTGCTCTGGAGAAAAGGGCATTTTCTTTAATGAAGCGAGTCAAACCCAAAGAGACATTATTGATGATTTTGTGTGCAGTAATCTAACGTATTTGACTACACAACAATGTACAGGTAGGTTTGTTTTTTACTATTTATTTTCATGGGCTATTGTGGAGCTACCATTAGTGAAAAAAAGTTTGAGCACTCTTCTATATATTACCTTTTTCAACTTCATATGGTGTTCCTTGTTTGTTTGAACTGTTGCCTTTTTATTCAGTAAATCAGGAAAAGTCATTGTTGAGCTGTACTACACAACTTAACGTAGGCTTTAGTTTATAGCACATCCCCTACAGTTTGATTTTCTGTCGGCTTCATTCAGTCATTCATAAAAACTTAAAACTGAGAATTCTACCTGTTGTGAAAGGGTGGAGCGCTAGTTATAAAGGCTAGAATGTATGCAGAGATGTATGTATGTGTGTGTGTGTGTGTGTATGTATGTATGTATGTATGTATGTATGTATGTATGTGTGGCTGTTTGTTCTGGGGTAGGAGGCCCGCAGATGTATGCTTGCCTCGGACCCAGTGATGGGTTCATCTGGCCCTGGGCATGTGGCTGGGTGCTGGAGTGGATTACAGCATGTTAATTTCAGCTGTAGGGGCTCGCACTGGGTTACACCATCTTAAAAAAGCAAAGTCAAACTTAAAGTAGCTAGGTTCCAAAAATATAGCTACTCTCCCACGTGTTGCTACAACTGTTTAAATAATGTGTTTTTTTCATTGTTCACATCCTGACAACTATACACTTATAACTATAAAGTTTGCTTGAAAGCTCTTTACAAAATGTTGGCTCTAGTACACTGATTATTGCCCACGTTGTCAAACAGGTAACACAGCAATAATGATCATTGATGTGGTACCAAACAGAGAAGAGTACTTGGGTCTTTTGTATCTCTCTTCCTGCAGTGATTTAGAGTACATATCTAAAACCCCAGTGCACTAGAGCAGACATTTCGAAAAGAGCTTTCCAATAGACTTTAAAGTTATGTGTAAAAAGGTGGCAGGATGTGAACAATGAAAAGAAATGACAGGTACGTTATTTAAACAGTTGTAGTAACACATGGGGGCGGTAATGCTAGATTTTTCAGAACCCTGCTACTTACTCTTTAAAGCCTTTACTTTATGTGTAAAAGCAAAGTCAGTAAAGACGGACGCTGGTGAAACCTGGCCCTGGGATCAAAATCTGCCTTCAAAAGTTCTCCTGTAATGTTTCGGGTCTATTTCCTCTAACACACCCTACAATTATACATTTTTCAATAGCATTACATTTAGGGGTGTTAAACATTTAAAATTTAAATGTCAGTAAAGGGTCAAGCGTTTTTAATTTTGCTTAATTGTTTAAACTTTGTCAAAAATGGCCAAATATTAACAACAAGAGTGTATCTGCAAATACAGCTACTCAGAGTTTTTTTCGTTGTCTTCACTAGATGCATCTGAAGGCTTGGCATTTAAATCAGCCAAGCCTTCATTTTTCATTACAAGCAGGATGTGCAAACGATATCGCAAGATGTTAATAAGAGACTCATCTTTATTAAAGCTAGAATGAACAATAAAATATTTTATGCTGGACACACTTTATTACAATCGTTCTGCATGTCTATTTACATTAAGAGGAGTCACTTCTGCATTTAAATGAAAACCCCATTTAGTTGTTTCACATGAACGTGTTTCTCAGTGTGATTGAGATACACGAATGGCTGAACAGGATCAATTGCATTTTTTAAAGAGAATAGAAAAGCAGAGGTACAACACAGACAATCAGAAGCCCTATTTATAACATATATGCAGTAATTTAGAGAAAGCTATTTATGTAAAAAATAAGTAATAGCACTATCTCAATGTTTTTATTTTAACATTTAAACTATATAATTTTCAAAAGTTTAAACTTTTGATGAATGTAATGGAATCTAGCACCCATAATGACATCACACATGTACAATAATATCCCTCTATTTTGACACTGAACATTTCTAATGTTATATACAGTACTTTAGTTCTTCTCCCCTTGGTATAATTGGGTAGGAGTGCCCGTGTGAAAGGGGCTTATATCTGTATCTTAATAGTATCACCAGTAGTGAGTCCTAGCTTGAACTGGTGCAAGTGGTACAGTAAAAACAAATAGCTAGTAATGTAACCTACATGCTCCCTGCCTCCCTCTCAACCACACTGTGGATATCATGCAATCTAGAATGACAATGTCACAGCCACTGGGAGTCACTCACCTGCTAGACTGCATTCTGAATGTGAGCCTGTCTCCCTGTCCACCTCCTTGCATGCTGTTGAGAGAGCCTTCCTCTCCGGCGCCTTGCTCTCTCACACAGATTCTCTCCAGCACCACGCTACACTCCCGCAGGCGTACAGGCTCCAGCTCAGGGATGTTTGGTTTGAAGTCCTCAGATTCTTCCTTCCCTGGTTCCACATGGTCAAACTCTACTTCAGGGGGCTCCCGTTTAATACGGACAGTTTCCAGCACCTCTTCATGTTTAACAGGATGGGGTTCTTCTGTCTGGGGGATCTCCAATTCATTGTGCTCAGCTTTAATCTCAGAGACCTCTGACTGACTGCTGTCACATTGCATCTCACAGAGCTCCTGTTTAATGAGGAAGGAAGCCAGCCCAAAGAACTCCACTGTAAAGGGGAGAGGTTCAAGTTAAGGGAACTCCCCTTTAATCTGGATAGATTCCATCTCCACACTGTCCATGGCATCACACGGGATTCTGCTGGAGAAAAAACAAACAAACGTGTATTTATTTAATTTATTATTATTTGTTTGTTTAACAGACGCCTTTATCCAAGACGACTTACAGAGACTAGGGTGTGTGAACTATGCATCAGCTGCAGAGTCACTTACAATTATTTCTCACCCGAAAAACGGAGTACAAGGAGGTTAAGTGACTTACTCAGGATCACACAATGAGTCAGTGGCTGAGGTGGGATTTGAACCCGGGACCTGCTGGTTACAAGCCCTTTCTTTAACAACTGGACCACAAAGCCACTATTAAGGCCATTCAAGGGACCGACAAATCTGGCCTTAATAGCAGGGCTTTACTATTGAAGGGACAGAGACTTTCTTTTAATAAGTTTATAATAACAGAGGATTTTATCTGTCTAATCTCAAGAATGATGGATGAAAGTTGGCAAAAAGTTACAATATTTCTCTTTCCATTAAATAAGTAAGTATGTTGAGTATTTTAGAATACTTTCTCCTAAAACAACTGATTAGCAAGGAGTAATTTTGTCCTTGGACCTTAAAATGTAGATTTGTTACAAAACATGATCTGGGATACAATGTTCCACAAACTTTATCAAACTGTGTATATTTTAAAGACTTACACAAACATTGCCAACACTGGTGTAGTGCTATATTAAGAAGTGAGGGGTCACCATTATCTACCCCCCACCTCAACCCAACCGAACCCCACTGCCTGCCGTCCCGTTCCCCATCCAGGGCTGGCGTAACCATACAGGCAGAACAGGCGCAAAACGGTACATAATTACATTTTATACTTCACATTTATTTAGTCGTAAAATGTTCAACATCTTAGATCGCTGTTTCTTGTTCTGAAAAACGTACTGCTGGTGTTACAGAACCATATCCTGAGCAGTGGTGTAGTCCTGAATCTGGAAGTACGGGAGCACTGGGGGTGATCATGCCGGCGCGGTGTCACGTGAAATCTGGTCTCCTCTGGGAACAGGCTCATGGTTGTTGAATCGGTTGAAAAGGACGCATTGAAGTTACTTGCGTATTCAAATGGGGAGGGTATTGTTGGATTTCATTTAATTACCCTGAGAATAGCTGTGATTCCATCAACAAGACCAACACATTTCAAGCAAACTTGCAAAATATTGCAAAAAATAAAATAAATGCGAATCTTATCGTACAAAAGCAGGTTTCCATTAAAATAGATTCTAGCGAACAAACAGCTCTACGTAACGACACCATGAGCTGAAAAAAAAAAATGGTTCACTCAAATTTTCTTGATCCGAACAAAAAACTAAAAAGTACAATGCATTTCCATCTATTTTTGTATAACGTGTTGCTGGACTGAAAATGGACCAAGAAGGAACACACACACACACACACACATATATATATACAGTGCCTTGCAAAAGTATTCAGACCCCTGACCAATTCTCTCATATTACTGAATTACAAATGGTACATTGAAATTTCTTGTGTTTGATATTTTATTTTAAAACACTGAAACTCAAAATCAATTATTGTAAAGGTGACATTGGTTTTATGTTGGGAAATATTTAAGAAATAAAAAACTGAAATATTTTGCTTGCATAAGTATTCTAACCCCACACATTAATATTTGGTAGAGCCACCTTTCGCTGCAATAACAGCTTTAAGTCTTTTGGGGTAAGTATGTACCAGCTTTGCACACAGTGTCGGAGTGATTTTGGCCCATTCTTCTTGGCAGATTTGCTCCAGGTTGTTCAGGTTGGTTGGACGACGCTTGTGGACCGCAATTTTCAAATAGTGCCACAGATTCTCAATGGGATTGAGATCAGGACTTTGACTGGGCCACTGTAGGACATTCACCTTTTGTTCTTGAGCCACTCCAATGTTGCTTTGGCCTTGTGCTTGGGATCATTGTCCTGCTGAAAGGTGAATTTCCTCCCAAGCTTCAGTTTTTAGCGGACTGAAGCAGGTTCTCTTGCAGTATTTCCCTGTATTTTGCTCCATCCATTCTTCCTTCAATTTTAACAAGATGCCCAGTCCCTGCTGATGAGAAGCATCCCCACAGCATGATGCTGCCACCACCATACTTCACTGTAGGGATGGTGTGTCTTGAGGCATGGGCAGTGTTAGGTTTGTGCCACACATAGCGCTTTGAGTTTTGGCCAAAAGCTCTATCTTGGTCTCATCTGACCACAAAACCTTTTCCCACATTGCAGCTGGGTCACTCTCATGCTTTCTGGCAAACTCCAGACGTGCTTTCAGATGGTACTTTTTGAGTAACGGCTTCTTTCTTGCCACCCTCCCATACAGGCCAGTGTTATGCAGAACTCTTGATATGGTTGACTGGTGCACCATTACTCCACTCCCAGCCACTGAACTCTGTAGCTCCTTCAAAGTGATTGTTGGCCTCTCTGTGGCTTCTCTCACAAGTCTCCTTGTTTGAGCGACGGCCTTTTCTTGGCAGTGCCTGGGTGGTGTGATGCAGCTTCCACTTCCTGATTATTGATCCAACTGTGCTCACTGGGATATCCAAACACTTGGATATTATTTTGTACCCTTTCCCTAATCTATGCATTTGTATTACTTTATCTCTAACTTCTGTAGAATGCTCTTGGTCTTCATTTTCCTTCAGATTCACAGCCTGACCAATGATCCTTCAACAGTGGGGTTTTATCCAGAAAATGTGACAGCAACTTTAATGGTTCACAGGTGGAGGCCAATGGTAAGGTAATTGTGTCCTCGTTAGGGCAATTTCTTTCATCAGTGTAAACTGGGAGCTTCCACAGCACAGGGGTTGAATACTTATGCAAGCAAGATATTTCAGTTTATTTTTCTTAAAAATATTTCCCAACATAAAACCAATGTCACCTTACAATAATTGATTTTGAGTTTCAGTGTTTTAAAATAAAATATCAAACAGAACGAAATTTCAATGTACCATTTGTAATTCAGTAATATGAGAGAATTGGTCAGGGTCTGAATACTTTTGCAAGGCACTGTATATGTATATATACACACACACATACATACAGATCTACCCTGTGTGTGCAGAATGTGTGCTGAAAGCACTGACCACAGAGACACGAGTCAACTTATTGATTACCATCATTTTTAACCTAACAGAAATATCTGGAGGCTGTAAATGTAGAAAATAGAAGTGCAGTTGTTTGGAAAATTAACAAAGCAATGATCCAGGACAGACACAAAACAATGATCCAGGACAGAAACCTGTGTAGTTTGAATGATCCAGTGCGTCAGTAATGCAGTGGCACTGGAACCATGTTTAAAGCAGGGGTGCTGAGAGCTCCTCTAGTTCCAGTGCCCTTGCAGTAATGCTATCACAGCATTATGAGGTATGTTTATTTGATATTGGGATATAATGAAGTATACGTAATACTAACAGACAAAATATATGATCTTGTTCTCGTGAGGTCAGTATTTTGTAAGGTGTCTGTTGTGTAACATGACTGTGCCGACCCCTGCATATAAGTGCCATTTAAGATGAATTACTGAAATTATACCTGTGCCCAGCAACCTACAGAATTAACCAATGCTGCATCATAGTCGAATATAATGTTACGTTAACATATTGAATTACATACTGCAGTTTAACACAATTAAGCAGGTTGGTGATTCCCAGTCCTTACATAAAATATGCCTTTACCGTTAACAGAATGCTACATTCATTGTTTACTGAACTAATATGAAACATCACCATTTATAACATATTTAAAAGTACAATTGCAAACAGCATCCATCTACCTGTAATTTTAGGCAACTTAAACTGAACAGAAGTCTCCATAGCTTAGCTATGTAGCTGTCACTCGCTGAAGCTGATTTTACAGGAAATTTACAGATTCTAGTTACTGACTCTTCGTAGAACAAAAGCTTTTTTTTAATCCCCGTACAAAGTTATACTAATCTTATACATGGTTTTAATTGAGAGTATATTTAATGAAAGATGTTAAACGTTTATATACTAACATTGAAACTGTACATAATTCATATTAGTACTGTATTTTGTAACAAACTATTGAAAATGTATTTTTCTTAAACATGTACCAGTATGTACGTTTTCTTAAAAGGATAAAGGAATCTTGTTCAAATCACGTCAGTGTGCTCGCTCACCGGTGGGGCACAGTAGAGGTCACAGATTCCAAGTACCTGGCACATCATAAATGATATCTTTCTAATTCCTGTGAATGAAGGTATAAGAATACTCTGTGGTTGCAAAATACCCACAGTATGTCAAACCCGGACCGGTGGCAGCCCTAAATCAGGGAGACGGTGTTGAATTCTCAAATGCTCTGCAACCCCCGTAAACAACAACACACATTGTCCCCATTCACTAACAGCGTGACCCGTCCCGTTCCTTTACAATACAAACTGAACAACAAGTCCTGCAACAAAGCAATTGTCCAGGTCGTTACAATATATTTTAAGAAACTAAAAAGCATGACAACCTTTATGTACAAAAATCTTCACTAATATACAATTGAACAAGAACTGTTGAATATGTAATTTCATACAGTACTAAATGTCATTGTTTATATGATAGTAATGTAAACACAAATTACACATACATGTCTATGTATTCATTTATTTCAATATTTATATTAATATTTATTTATGTTTCACTTTTACCAAGTATATTAGGCTATCCTTCAGCATAGCTAATTCTTAGAAATGATGTTTCTTTTTGTCCAGCGGGGACCGCAAATAGCGTTACTCTCATCAACCAGCGTAGACAGCGGAAACCGTACTTCCTTGTGCCAATAGGGACCACAATGAGTGTGACACTCACAGGAAACCAACAATTTTCAGAGCTTCAGCTCAAAATCTCAGAATGAGGATGATGAAGATGAACGATGGCGCGAAATATAATAAAGTCTGGAGAATTTTCAGCTGGCTGACTTCATCTTTCAAAATACTGTTTGTCTCAACTAATCGTGTAGCGCTGACAGTTAACACAACACGCTTGTAAACTGAAGGTTGTAGGTTCAAAAATAATATTTTAGAGGCAAACGTTCCAGTTTAGAACAGAAATAAATCACTTCGTTTGCCTAGGGAGGCAAAAATCGTTGCGCGCCCTCCACTCAACTGAACCGAACTTAAACTCTACAGGAGTTACCGTATTTGAAAGAGATAAGAGCACCAATTCATTACAAATTCAGACAACCAGGTATTATTGTAAAGCAATAGTATATGCAAGACACTAGACGTACAGCTGTTTATATTAAATAGATATTTTCATAACCAGTTTCATACACACATGATTAAAACACCGTCATTATTAACTCTATGTGTAACACTCCCCTCTCGTATACTGAATGGTTTGGTCGAGAATCAGCTCGTTTCACTGCCCTATTGTAGCCGCTTAAGAAATAAAACACTAATTAAACACAACAGTCGTGCAGGACATGCAAAGGATCAGCAGCATATTTCAGGAAAGCAAACGCAACCTACAGAGCAGAGCATCTCCGTGTGTTTCCATCAAACTGAATCAAACCACAGCAAAGCACAGGAAGAGGGGCTGTGCATAAGAGTGAACACCGCGCGCTTATTGTATTGCAGAAGATTGCCCTTTCAAAGTGTCGCCAGTGCTGGAGTTACACAAACTGAATGGAGTGAACGCCACGTATGCAAACGACAATGTGCTGAAATGGTCGGCACCACTGCTGCACAAATGCAAAACGTCCTCAAAACGCAACTCCTCCAGAGTAATGATGTGTCATTTATTTATGGCGGATGGGCAGCAGTGTGGAGTAGTGGTTAGGGCTCTGGACTCTTGACCGGAGGGTCGTGGGTTCAATCCCAGGTGGGGGACACTGCTGCTGTACCCTTGGGTAAGGGCGTCTGCTAAGAAATAAATAAATAAAATGAAACGCTGCAAACAATTAAAGAGGTAAAAGCTGGATTCTGTTACCGGTTCAGAATCGTTACTGTTTGTCTCTGCGGCTGGATTGGGAGAACGAGTATTAATGCACGTGCGCAAAACAATTTATTAATACGCTCAATGTTTTTATTACCATGACACCTACAAGTCTGCAATAACAAAATACATACGTTTGTACGCAGTTATTTAAAAGTTACCATACGCGCAAAAGTGCAGGCTCCAGATATAAAAAGCTTACTGGAGCACTGCTGACTTTGAAATCGGTAGAATTATTCTGTTAAGTGAGCCCGAGTCAGAATTAAAACAGCTAATTGACAAACGTTATAGGCCATGAAGATCTAGCGAAATCTATTTCATATTTACTGTAACGTATAATAATAATAACAACCAACAAAGCATTGCACACAATTACAGTCCTGCCCAGTAACACATTGACTGCTCTGACACACTCAGTTACAATTAGAGAATATAGACCCAGTATGAAGCTGATTGAAGTTGAATGAATAGGAGAGAGAGACGCTTACTTCAGGTATTGTCAGTGGGATCTGCAGCACGGCTCTAGTCACTCGCTCTGACCGTCTCGGTTCTTCTCTCCAGTGTAAACAGGCAGTTCAAACTCACAGCGACAGGTAATCTGTGTGACTAGACTAGTCCTCACTGCAGATTTAAACCCCTCTCTCGCAGTTCCAGGCACAAGACCACGCCCCCAACACGTCAGCCCCTCCCCGGGTGTCAGCTGTCCGGTGTTGGCCTCTCTCTGTTCTCTTCCAGAGGGAGTCGTTAGCGGTTTTCTCTGATGGGTGAGCTGCAGTGAATGTGTCCTTTCTTCTCTTCAGGTGAGAGCCGTTACCAGCCCCTCCAAATCTGAAAATGTGTTACAATGTGTTAGTTTAGTTCAAGGAGAACAGTGCTTTTTATTTTTTAATTATTATATATAACTCATATATTATTTGCTTCAGTTCACTTTCACAGATGTATACAGCACTATGAAATTACAAGAATACAGTTTAAGTTACTGTGAAAGAAGCCGTTCAAGGGGAGGGGACAATTTCACCCCCCAGGTGATCAAGGAAGCGCAACACTATTATTATTATTATTATTATTTATTTCTTAGCAGACACCCTTATCCAGGGCGACTTACAATTGTTACAAGATATCACATTTTTTTACATACAATTCCCCATTTATACAGTTGGGTTTTTACTGGAACAATCTAGGTAAAGTACCTTGCTCAAGGGTACAGCAGCAGTGTCCCCCACCTGGGATTGAACCCACGACCCTCCGGTCAAGAGTTCAGAGCCCTAACCACTACTCCACACTGCTGCCCATTTCACTATCTGAAAAGAAGGCTTGTAAACTGGTATTTATGTTAACCTAGTATAGTACCAGATATCCTGTAGCAAAATAAAAAAATGTGTTTCTTTCACTTAGCAATATTAAAAAAAACCCTGTGTGACGTTCCACAGCACGAGTTTGGAATTGAGGTCTCCCTCAGTGTTTTAAATGATACCAGCAGAATAAAACT
>JAGXEW010000683.1:6577-28131 GCA_030684275.1 Acipenser oxyrinchus oxyrinchus
TTTTATTATACACGCTTTCACAGCGACCTACGCTGCCATACAGAAACACACACACACGCACACAGACAACACACGCTGCCATACAGAAACACACACACACACGCACACAGACAACACACGCTGCCATACAGAAACACACACACACGCACACAGACAACACACGCTGCCATACAGAAACACACACACACACGCACACAGACAACACACGCTGCCATACAGAAACACACACACACACGCACACAGACAACACACGCTGCCATACAGAAACACACACACACACGCACACAGACAACACACGCTGCCATACAGAAACACACACACACACGCACACAGACAACACACACTGCCATACAGAAACACACACACGCACGCACACAGACAACACATGCTGACATACAGAAACACACACATACACGCACACAGACAACACACGCTGCCATACAGAAACACACACACACACACACACACACAGACAACACACGCTGACATACAGAAAGACACACATACACGCACACAGACAACACACGCTGCCATACAGAAACACACACATACAGACAACACACGCTGACATACAGAAACACACAGACAACACACGCTGACATACAGAAACACACATGCACTGATATGCATTGAAAAGGACTTCTTTGTGAAGCGTTTGTCATTGAATTCATGGAGTTCCTTTTAGTTAGAAGCTCATTGTATTCCATAGCTCCTGGTCTCTGCTGATTATTGAAGGTCGGTTGTCAAAGTGACCTGCACTGTGCCCTGGTTTCAATGTCACTGTGCAGGAGAGCCCCCGTCTCTGCAGGGTGAGAGGGGAGTCCAGCTGATGCCCTGGTTTCAATGTCACTGTGCAGGAGAGCCCCCGTCTCTGCAGGGTGAGAGGGGAGTCCAGCTGATGCCCTGGTTTCAATCTCACTGTGCAGGAGAGCCCCTGTCTCTGCAGGGTGAGAGGGGAGTCCAGCTGATGCCCTGGTTTCAATCTCACTGTGCAGGAGAGCCCCCGTCTCTTCAGGGTGAGAGGGGAGTCCAGCTGATGCCCTGGTTTCAATCTCACTGTGCAGGAGAGCCCCCATCTCTGCAGGGTGGGAGGGGTCCAGCTGACAGGGAGCCCCCAGCCGCGCTATCACAGCTCTGCAGGCACTCGGATTAGAGAGGGAGTGAGGGTTTACAGCGCGCTGTCCCACTACGTGCTGGAACAGTGGGAAGGCTTTCTGTCGCCGGTGCTGAAAGGGGCTATTGAATGAGTAAGAGCAGGTCTGATGTAAAATCTGTATTTTGAAAGCCAAGTAAAAGCTTGACTTGTTTTGACAGATAAAGGTTGGCATTACAATGTATGTGGTGTTTTGTTTTAACAAGTCATGAATAGGGATGTATTTCTTCACTGTAAACAATGGCTTTTATCACAGCATTTTAAGGTCTAAAAAAAAACCCGGTATTTGAAGATATTTCATGATTTAAACATAATATTTATGAAAGCAGAAAACAATAGCGTTGTCACATTAACTTGAGTTACTATACAACAAATGTTCATAAATATTGAAAAACAGTTAAATATATATTTTTTTATGTCCACCTTTAAAGACATTCTATTTTCACCATCAGTGAATTATCAAACAAAATAAAAACATAAATGCATGTAAAAATAACAACAGACACATGCAAAGTCCCCTTCATGTACTGGACAGAGCGATCTTCAGCAGAAATATTTCTGATCTTTGATGCAGCTGGTGTCTGTTTCGTTGAAGACATTTTAAAGAAATCGTGCAGCTCTATGCAGTGTGTGCTCAATCCTGATGTAACTACTGTTATCTGCTCTTGAACTGCCCCATATCAAATCGTACTGTGTTTTGTATTTGCTCTTATTAGGACTGAAGTCATTGTATTTTGTGTATTGCTCTTAATTGTACTGTAATTCTTGATATGTATTTTATTTCAGTATATTTCAACTGTTATAGTCTCCCTGGGTAAGGGCATCTGCTAAGAAATAAATAATAATAATAATTTACCAGAAGCAAACTAAACCAGCTGCCAGGTTCCTAATGCAGTGTAGTGAGTTTATTTTAAGTGATACAAAAATATTTACAGAATTCTTTCAGAAATGGGAGTTTTCACAGGGAACTACATATTACACAGCAATGGGTACATTTCACGGATATGGTGGAATCCGAGATTAACCGTGAAAAGTCATACATTGTAGTAATACATTGTAGGAGTGCTGGTCAGTCCGGCCTGTTTTGTGTTGGTGATGTCACTCCTCACCTTGGTGTCCCTGTTTTGGTGATATCACTTCTCACCTTGGTGTCCTGTGTTGGTGATGTCACTCCTCACCTTGGTGTCCCTGTGTTGGTGATGTCACTCCTCACCTTGGTGTCCCTGTGTTGGTGATGTCACTTCTCACCTTGGTGTCTCTGTGTTGGTGATGTCACTCCTCACCTTGGTGTCCCTGTGTTGGTGATGTCACTTCTCACCTTGGTGTCCCTGTGTTGGTGATGTCACTCCTCACCTTGGTGTCCCTGTGTTGGTGATGTCACTTCTCACCTTGGTGTCCCTGTGTTGGTGTTGTCACTTCTCACCTTGGTGTCCCTGTGTTGGTGATGTCACTTCTCACCTTGGTGTCCCTGTGTTGGTGATGTCACTTCTCACCTTGGTGTCTCTGTGTTGGTGATGTCACTCCTCACCTTGGTGTCCCTGTGTTGGTGATGTCACTTCTCACCTTGGTGTCTCTGTGTTGGTGATGTCACTTCTCACCTTGGTGTCCCTGTGTTGGTGATGTCACTTCTCACCTTGGTGTCCCTGTGTTGGTGATGTCATTCCTCACCTTGGTGTCCCTGTGTTGGTGATGTCACTTCTCACCTTGGTGTCCCTGTGTTGGTGATGTCACTCCTCACCTTGGTGTCCCTGTGTTGGTGATGTCACTCCTGTCTCCTCTCTCAGGATCGGGACTTCCTGATGACCTTCAACACGCCGCTGCACCGCCGTGGTGGATGGAGAACGGGCCGGGCTGCCTGGTCACTCCGGTGCTGAACTCGAACCTGGCGCCCGACGACCACCACGTCATCACGGTGTCCGGCTGCCTGCTTGATTACCAGTACATCGAGGTGCTCAGCAGCGCCCTGCAGGTCTTCCTGAGTGTGAGTGCAGAGACAGCGAGGGGAGGAAAGCGAGCTAAACAGAGCAATAACAAACCTACCTTTAATATGGTCCAGTTCAATTCATTGTTTTGTGTTATATGCCAGATTAGAAGGAGGATATAGAGAGCACAGGGGTGCTTGAGATGTGATATACAAAGTGATTCTAAACATGAAGAATACAGTTTAATGTGGCATATTTCAGACGCAATGCAGGTTGTTCTTCAAAAGGACAAAGATTCCAGTAAATCTTCCCTAATATGAATTACCTTCAGTTCATGGATCTCACATTTCCCTGTAGCAATGACGTTCTCTCTGGTCCATTTGCATGTATATTTCATGTTGTTTTAGTTCTACCTTCAGGTTTGTACTGTAGATTGTACAGAAAAGCCTGCAGTCCCATCCGACCCTGTGAATGCACTGTCACAGCTCTGTCTACACGTTCAGCACCCTGTGCAGCACAGTGCTTTCCATTTCACAGGGAGACTCTTCACAGCTTACCCACCTTCGACCCTGTGAATGCACTGTCACAGCTCTGTCTACACGTTCAGCACCCTGTGCAGCACAGTGCTTTCCATTTCACAGGGAGACTCTTCACAGCTTACCCACCTTCGACCCTGTGAATGCACTGTCACAGCTCTGTCTACACGTTCAGCACCCTGTGCAGCACAGTGCTTTCCATTTCACAGGGAGACTCTTCACAGCTTACCCACCTTCGACCCTGTTTCATCCCCCCTCTCTCTCTTCTCTCTCCAGCTCTTTGGCTTTGTGTACGCCTGCTATGTCAGCAAAGTGTTCCTGGATGATGAAGACAGCTGTAAGTGCCCTTCCTGTTAGGGGTACAGGGAGGGTGGGGGCAGACACACTGCCATGACACTGCAAGCAGAGCTGCCTCTGCCAGCAGGATGCAACACTAGCAGCTGAGGGACTGGGAGGGAGGCAGTGTGCACTAGTGGTTACAGCTGAGGGACTGGGAGGGAGGCAGTGTGGACTAGTGGTTACAGCTGAGGGACTGGGAGGGAGGCAGTGTGGACTAGTGGTTACAGCTGAGGGACTGGGAGGGAGGCAGTGTGGACTAGTGGTTAGAGCTGAGGGACTGGGAGGGAGGCAGTGTGGACTAGTGGTTAGAGCTGAGGGACTGGGAGGGAGGCAGTGTGGACTAGTGGTTAGAGCTGAGGGACTGGGAGGGAGGCAGTGTGGACTAGTGGTTAGAGCTGAGGGACTGGGAGAGGGAGGCAGTGTGGACTAGTGGTTAGAGCTGAGGGACTGGGAGGGAGGCAGTGTGGACTAGTGGTTAGAGCTGAGGGACTGGGAGGGAGGCAGTGTGGACTAGTGGTTAGAGCTGAGGGACTGGGAGGGAGGCAGTGTGGACTAGTGGTTAGAGCTGAGGGACTGGGAGGGAGGGAGGCAGTGTGGACTAGTGGTTAGAGCTGAGGAGACTGGGAGGGAGGAGGCAGTGTGGACTAGTGGTTAGAGCTGAGGGACTGGGAGGGAGGGAGGCAGTGTGGACTAGTGGTTAGAGCTGAGAGACTGGGAGGGAGGCAGTGTGGACTAGTGGTTAGAGCTGAGAGACTGGGAGGGAGGCAGTGTGGACTAGTGGTTAGAGCTGAGGGACTGGGAGGGAGGCAGGCATGTGGACTAGTGGTTAGAGCTGAGAGACTGGGAGAGGGAGGCAGTGTGGTCTAGTGGTTAGAGCTGAGAGACTGGGAGGGAGGCAGTGTGGACTAGTGGTTAGAGCTGAGAGACTGGGAGGGAGGGAGGCAGTGTGGACTAGTGGTTAGAGCTGAGAGACTGGGAGGGAGGGAGGCAGTGTGGACTAGTGGTTAGAGCTGAGAGACTGGGAGGGAGGCAGTGTGGACTAGTGGTTAGAGCTGAGAGACTGGGGGGGAGGGAGGCAGTGTGGACTAGTGGTTAGAGCTGAGAGACTGGGAGGGAGGGAGGCAGTGTGGACTAGTGGTTAGAGCTGAGAGACTGGGAGGGAGGCAGTGTGGACTAGTGGTTAGAGCTGAGAGACTGGGGGGAGGGAGGCAGCGTGGACTAGTGGTTAGAGCTGAGAGACTGGGAGGGAGGCAGTGTGGACTAGTGGTTAGAGCTGAGAGACTGGGAGGGAGGCAGTGTGGACTAGTGGTTAGAGCTGAGAGACTGGGAGGGAGGCAGTGTGGACTAGTGGTTAGAGCTGAGAGACTGGGAGGGAGGCAGTGTGGACTAGTGGTTAGAGCTGAGAGACTGGGAGGGAGGAGGCAGTGTGGACTAGTGGTTAGAGCTGAGGGACTGGGAGGAGGGAGGCAGTGTGGTCTAGTGGTTAGAGCTGAGAGACTGGGAGGGAGGGAGGCAGTGTGGACTAGTGGTTAGAGCTGAGAGACTGGGAGGGAGGGAGGCAGTGTGGTCTAGTGGTTAGAGCTGAGAGACTGGGAGGGAGGCAGTGTGGACTAGTGGTTAGAGCTGAGGGACTGGGAGGGAGGCAGTGTGGACTAGTGGTTAGAGCTGAGAGACTGGGAAGGAGGCAGTGTGGACTAGTGGTTAGAGCTGAGAGACTGGGAGGGAGGCAGTGTGGACTAGTGGTTAGAGCTGAGAGACTGGGAGGGAGGCAGTGTGGACTAGTGGTTAGAGCTGAGAGACTGGGAGGGAGGCAGTGTGGACTAGTGGTTAGAGCTGAGAGATTGGGAGGGAGGGAGGCAGTGTGGTCTAGTGGTTAGAGCTGAGAGACTGGGAGGGAGGGAGGCAGTGTGGACTAGTGGTTAGAGCTGAGAAACTGGGAGGAAGGGAGGCAGTGTGGTCTAGTGGTTAGAGCTGAGAGACTGGGAGGGAGGCAGTGTGGACTAGTGGTTAGAGCTGAGAGACTGGGAGGGAGGCAGTGTGGACTAGTGGTTAGAGCTGAGAGACTGGGAGGGAGGGAGGCAGTGTGGTCTAGTGGTTAGAGCTGAGAGACTGGGAGGGAGGCAGTGTGGACTAGTGGTTAGAGCTGAGAGACTGGGAGGGAGGCAGTGTGGACTAGTGGTTAGAGCTGAGAGATTGGGAGGGAGGGAGGCAGTGTGGTCTAGTGGTTAGAGCTGAGAGACTGGGAGGGAGGGAGGCAGTGTGGTCTAGTGGTTAGAGCTGAGAGACTGGGAGGGAGGCAGTGTGGACTAGTGGTTAGAGCTGAGAGACTGGGAGGGAGGCAGTGTGGTCTAGTGGTTAGAGCTGAGAGACTGGGAGGGAGGGAGGTGGTGTGGTCTAGTGGTTAGAGCTGAGAGACTGGGAGGGAGGCAGTGTGGACTAGTGGTTAGAGCTGAGAGACTGGGAGGGAGGGAGGTGGTGTGGTCTAGTGGTTAGAGCTGAGAGACTGGGAGGGAGGCAGTGTGGACTAGTGGTTAGAGCTGAGAGACTGGGAGGGAGGCTGTGTGGTCTAGTGGTTAGAGCTGAGAGACTGGGAGGGAGGCTGTGTGGTCTAGTGGTTAGAGCTGAGGGACTGGGAGGGAGGCAGCTCTAACATTTTGAGCTGACAGTGGAAGTAATTGTGTGGTGTCACGAGGGGTACGATACCTATCAGTGTCCCAGAAGTAAAGACTGCTGTTAGGCTGTTAATAAAGGCAGTGAGCCATGCGGCAGCATATTCCCATTGCAGAATGATTTATTGTGACATGTCACTGCGTGTCACGGCTTAAATGTTTTGGGATGGATTTACAAAGCTCTTGTTTTGCTCCAGTGCAGGATTGTGAGTGAAAACTGGCAACAAAACTATCAGCTTTTACCTCAAATTTCCACACAGTCCCTCCTGAAGAAAAACATGTGGCCACTATTGAATACAATAAATACATACAAACAATTAACACATAGCTTGGAAAACTAAAACTCATTTGAACTTGATAAACATGATGTCTTATACTGGGGTTGTCAAAGCAGACAAAGGGTTCTGCTGGTGCTTCCTCAGTGTGCTGAATCTGTTTCATCTTGTGATGAGCCGCAGCTAAATCATGCCTTCAAAGCGCTCCGTTCTAAGCTTGACCTTAAAGGAAAAGTAAACACATACTAGTGCTTTCCTCATTGCTCTGAATATGAATGGATTTACACAGCGGAACCTTTCATGTATACAGCATAAAACTAAGGGTGCTGAAACCTTCAGGCAACTGACTGTAAGGACATGTAACAAAACCTGAGAAAAGCTGTATAAAAGGTTTACTGTGGTAAATAACACTGCAAAGTATGGTAAAGCATGTTTAAAACATGGTAAAGCTCAGAGCATTGCATAAGCCTGGGAGAAAGCTGTGGAGAAATGCAGATTTACCCTAGCAGAGTATTAGATCATTCCCACAGACCTACTCCAGCCTTGTGTGTTCCGCTCCGCTCCCTGACCCTGTGCCCTGGCGTCATCTCACAGAGTCTCTCTCTCTCCCCTCTCTCTATTGCAGTTGACTTTATTGGAGGATTCGATTCCTACGGGTACCAGCCCCCTCAGAAGACCTCACACCTGCAGCTGCAGCCTCTCTACACGTAGGTACAGCCCTGCACTGTGAGCTCTGTGTACACGTAGGTACAGCCCTGCACTGTGAGCTCTCTCTACACGTAGGTACAGCCCTGCACTGTGAGCTCTGTGTACACGTAGGTACAGCCCTGCACTGTGAGCTCTGTGTACACGTAGGTACAGCCCTGCACTGTGAGCTCTCTCTACACGTAGGTACAGCCCTGCACTGTGAGCTCTCTGTACACGTAGGTACAGCCCTGCACTGTGAGCTCTGTGTACACGTAGGTACAGCCCTGCACTGTGAGCTCTGTGTACACGTAGGTACAGCCCTGCACTGTGAGCTCTCTACACGTAGGTACAGCCCTGCACTGTGAGCTCTGTGTACACGTAGGTACAGCCCTGCACTCTGAGCTCTGTGTACACGTGGGTACAGCCCTGCACTGTGAGCTCTCTCTGCGTGGGTACAGCCCTGCACTCTGAGCTCTGTCTCACGTGGGTACAGCCCTGCACTGTGAGCTCTGTGTACATGCTGGTACAGCCCTGCACTGTGAGCTCTGTGTACTGGTGTACAGCCCTGCACTTGAGCTCTCTCTCGTGGTACAGCCCTGCACTGTGAGCTCTGTGTGCACGTGGTACAGCCCTGCACTCTGAGCTCTCATGTATAGCGTGGTGTTTCATGTCCCTGCACTCTGAGCTCTGTGTATTCATGTAGGTACAGCACCTGCACTGGTGTTTCATGTAAGATGGCTGGTGTTTCATGTAAGATGGCTGGTGTTTCATGTGTAAGATGGCTGGTGTTTCATGTTGTAAGCTGGCTGGTGTTTCATGTTGTAAGCTGGCTGGTGTTTCATGTTGTAAGATGGCTGGTGTTTCATGTTGTAAGCTGGCTGGTGTTTCATGTAAGATGGCTGGTGTTTCATGTTGTAAGATGGCTGGTGTTTCATGTTGTAAGCTGGCTGGTGTTTCATGTTGTAAGCTGGCTGGTGTTTCATGTTGTAAGATGGCTGGTGTTTCATGTTGTAAAATGGCTGGTGTTTCATGTTGTAAGCTGGCTGGTGTTTCATGTTGTAAGCTGGCTGGTGTTTCATGTTGTAAGCTGGCTGGTGTTTCATGTTGTAAGCTGGCTGGTGTTTCATGTTGTAAGATGGCTGGTGTTTCATGTTGTAAGCTGGCTGGTGTTTCATGTTGTAAGCTGGCTGGTGTTTCATGTTGTAAGCTGGCTGGTGTTTCATGTTGTAAGCTGGCTGGTGTTTCATGTTGTAAGCTGGCTGGTGTTTCATGTTGTAAGCTGGCTGGTGTTTCATGTTGTAAGCTGGCTGGTGTTTCATGTTGTAAGCTGGCTGGTGTTTCATGTTGTAAGCTGGCTGGTGTTTCATGTTGTAAGCTGGCTGGTGTTTCATGTTGTAAGCTGGCTGGTGTTTCATGTTGTAAGCTGGCTGGTGTTTCATGTTGTAAGCTGGCTGGTGTTTCATGTTGTAAGATGGCTGGTGTTTCATGTTGTAAGCTGGCTGGTGTTTCATGTTGTAAGCTGGCTGGTGTTTCATGTTGTAAGCTGGCTGGTGTTTCATGTTGTAAGCTGGCTGGTGTTTCATGTTGTAAGATGGCTGGTGTTTCATGTTGTAAGATGGCTGGTGTTTCATGTTGTAAGATGGCTGGTGTTTCATGTTGTAAGATGGCTGGTGTTTCATGTTGTAAGCTGGCTGGTGTTTCATGTTGTAAGCTGGCTGGTGTTTCATGTTGTAAGATGGCTGGTGTTTCATGTTGTAAAATGGCTGGTGTTTCATGTTGTAAGCTGGCTGGTGTTTCATGTAAGCTGGCTGGTGTTTCATGTTGTAAGATGGCTGGTGTTTCATGTTGTAAGCTGGCTGGTGTTTCATGTTGTAAGATGGCTGGTGTTTCATGTTGTAAGATGGCTGGTGTTTCATGTTGTAAGCTGGCTGGTGTTTCATGTTGTAAGATGGCTGGTGTTTCATGTTGTAAGCTGGCTGGTGTTTCATGTTGTAAGCTGGCTGGTGTTTCATGTTGTAAGATGGCTGGTGTTTCATGTTGTAAGATGGCTGGTGTTTCATGTTGTAAGCTGGCTGGTGTTTCATGTTGTAAGCTGGCTGGTGTTTCATGTTGTAAGCTGGCTGGTGTTTCATGTTGTAAGATGGCTGGTGTTTCATGTTGTAAGCTGGCTGGTGTTTCATGTTGTAAGCTGGCTGGTGTTTCATGTTGTAAGCTGGCTGGTGTTTCATGTTGTAAGCTGGCTGGTGTTTCATGTTGTAAGATGGCTGGTGTTTCATGTTGTAAGCTGGCTGGTGTTTCATGTTGTAAGCTGGCTGGTGTTTCATGTTGTAAGATGGCTGGTGTTTCATGTTGTAAGATGGCTGGTGTTTCATGTTGTAAGCTGGCTGGTGTTTCATGTTGTAAGCTGGCTGGTGTTTCATGTTGTAAGCTGGCTGGTGTTTCATGTTGTAAGCTGGCTGGTGTTTCATGTTGTAAGCTGGCTGGTGTTTCATGTTGTAAGCTGGCTGGTGTTTCATGTTGTAAGCTGGCTGGTGTTTCATGTTGTAAGCTGGCTGGTGTTTCATGTTGTAAGCTGGCTGGTGTTTCATGTTGTAAGATGGCTGGTGTTTCATGTTGTAAGCTGGCTGGTGTTTCATGTTGTAAGCTGGCTGGTGTTTCATGTTGTAAGCTGGCTGGTGTTTCATGTTGTAAGCTGGCTGGTGTTTCATGTTGTAAGCTGGCTGGTGTTTCATGTTGTAAGCTGGCTGGTGTTTCATGTTGTAAGATGGCTGGTGTTTCATGTTGTAAGATGGCTGGTGTTTCATGTTGTAAGCTGGCTGGTGTTTCATGTTGTAAGCTGGCTGGTGTTTCATGTTGTAAGATGGCTGGTGTTTCATGTTGTAAGCTGGCTGGTGTTTCATGTTGTAAGCTGGCTGGTGTTTCATGTTGTAAGATGGCTGGTGTTTCATGTTGTAAGCTGGCTGGTGTTTCATGTTGTAAGATGGCTGGTGTTTCATGTTGTAAGATGGCTGGTGTTTCATGTTGTAAGCTGGCTGGTGTTTCATGTTGTAAGCTGGCTGGTGTTTCATGTTGTAAGATGGCTGGTGTTTCATGTTGTAAGCTGGCTGGTGTTTCATGTTGTAAGCTGGCTGGTGTTTCATGTTGTAAGCTGGCTGGTGTTTCATGTTGTAAGATGGCTGGTGTTTCATGTTGTAAGCTGGCTGGTGTTTCATGTTGTAAGATGGCTGGTGTTTCATGTTGTAAGATGGCTGGTGTTTCATGTTGTAAGATGGCTGGTGTTTCATGTTGTAAGCTGGCTGGTGTTTCATGTTGTAAGATGGCTGGTGTTTCATGTTGTAAGATGGCTGGTGTTTCATGTTGTAAGCTGGCTGGTGTTTCATGTTGTAAGATGGCTGGTGTTTCATGTTGTAAAATGGCTGGTTTTTCATGTTGTAAGATGGCTGGTGTTTCATGTTGTAAAATGGCTGGTGTTTCATGTTGTAAGCTGGCTGGTGTTTCATGTAAGCTGGCTGGTGTTTCATGTTGTAAGATGGCTGGTGTTTCATGTTGTAAAATGGCTGGTGTTTCATGTTGTAAGATGGCTGGTGTTTCATGTTGTAAGATGGCTGGTGTTTCATGTTGTAAGCTGGCTGGTGTTTCATGTTGTAAGCTGGCTGGTGTTTCATGTTGTAAGCTGGCTGGTGTTTCATGTTGTAAGATGGCTGGTGTTTCATGTTGTAAGCTGGCTGGTGTTTCATGTTGTAAGATGGCTGGTGTTTCATGTTGTAAGCTGGCTGGTGTTTCATGTTGTAAGCTGGCTGGTGTTTCATGTAAGATGGCTGGTGTTTCATGTTGTAAGATGGCTGGTGTTTCATGTTGTAAGATGGCTGGTGTTTCATGTAAGATGGCTGGTGTTTCATGTTGTAAGCTGGTTGGTGTTTCATGTTGTAAGCTGGTTGGTGTTTCATGTTGTAAGCTGGCTGGTGTTTCATGTTGTAAGCTGGCTGGTGTTTCATGTAAGATGGCTGGTGTTTCATGTTGTAAGCTGGCTGGTGTTTCATGTTGTAAGCTGGCTGGTGTTTCATGTTGTAAGCTGGCTGGTGTTTCATGTTGTAAGCTGGCTGGTGTTTCATGTGATGGCTGGTGTTTCATGTAAGATGGCTGGTGTTTCATGTTGTAAGATGGCTGGTGTTTCATGTAAGATGGCTGGTGTTTCATGTTGTAAGCTGGCTGGTGTTTCATGTTGTAAGCTGGCTGGTGTTTCATGTTGTAAGCTGGCTGGTGTTTCATGTTGTAAGCTGGCTGGTGTTTCATGTTGTAAGCTGGCTGGTGTTTCATGTTGTAAGCTGGCTGGTGTTTCATGTTGTAAGATGGCTGGTGTTTCATGTTGTAAGATGGCTGGTGTTTCATGTGAAGATGGCTGGTGTTTCATGTTGTAAGATGGCTGGTGTTTCATGTTGTAAGATGGCTGGTGTTTCATGTTGTAAGCTGGCTGGTGTTTCATGTTGTAAGCTGGCTGGTGTTTCATGTTGTAAGCTGGCTGGTGTTTCATGTAAGATGGCTGGTGTTTCATGTTGTAAGATGGCTGGTGTTTCATGTTGTAAGCTGGCTGGTGTTTCATGTTGTAAGCTGGCTGGTGTTTCATGTTGTAAGATGGCTGGTGTTTCATGTTGTAAGATGGCTGGTTTTTCATGTTGTAAGCTGGCTGGTGTTTCATGTAAGATGGCTGGTGTTTCATGTTGTAAGCTGGCTGGTGTTTCATGTAAGCTGGCTGGTGTTTAATGTTGTAAGCTGGCTGGTGTTTCATGTAAGATGGCTGGTGTTTCATGTTGTAAGATGGCTGGTGTTTCATGTAAGATGGCTGGTGTTTTGTTGCTGCTGCTGTTGAAAGCGTTGTGACATCACTATCTGCTCTGATCCGCAGGTCTGGATAAAGCAGCTCTCCCAGGACTCAGTGAACCCAGCCGCCTCGATGAAGAGCTTGGGGGCTGCGTTCTCATCTCAATCCGAGGAGGAGGAGGAGGAGGAGGAGGAAGAGGAGGTCTGCGGAAATCGATACAGAAGCTTTTTGTGATAACCTGTGGCTCCCTGGCTGTGCCTGAGCATACATAAACAACCTGCTGCCCCAGAGAGCTGTCTGGGAGTGCAAGAGTGCCATCTGCTGGACAACTGTGTGAACTGCAACACAACACTAATAAATACACACATTTATGAAAAAGGAAACCAGGAACCGCACATACTTACAGTTCTGCAGGCAGTGTTGGGAGGAATCTCTTCAAACCAGCTAGGGACCAAGCTGGGGAAGACAGTTTCTGTTTTTAGTCTGTTTGTTTGTTTGTTACAGAACGTATACTACTTTTTAATTGTGCAAGTAGCAGAGATGCTGTTTCCTTAACGAACGGACAGTCTTTTCAGTGCTAATAACGTGTGAGAGTATAGGAGAGTCTGAGGGTGGGGGCATCAGGGGAAGGGGAGTCATGGGGGCTGTGGTTTATACAAAATCCAAGTTCAACTTTTGACAATAAAGAAAGGAAAGAGCATCTCCAGACACATCTCCAAGGTGCATTACAAATCTGGATAGAAATGTGAGTCGCCTTGTACATGTTTGAATGTCCTCAGTCCAGACTCTAAAGGACAGATCAGGATCTACAGGAGCCTCAGCACACCATGGATTAGCAGCGGAAAGGCCACGCAACCTGCCTCAGGAGTCAGCCCCTACAGGATAGTGCTTCACACCATCGTGGGTTGCATATAGAGATGTGTGGCAAATCCTGACCTCCCTTAAAGAGAAACACAGAAACTCTCCAGATGAATTATAATAATACATTTCAGTATTTCCCAAAATGAATGGAAGACTCTCCAAAAGGGGAAGGGATTTTAGCCACGGTCAAGGATCCCAATTCCCTGCACACCTCTGGCTTGGAGCCCATAGGGAGAGAACTGTCAGCTTTCCTATGGGGAACAATCAGGAAGTGTGAAGTGCACAAGCAGCCCAGAGGAAGTACAGTTCTGTACTGACCCGGCCCAACCCAACCCTGAGGAGACCAGCAGAGTGCAGTCTCCATTCCTGTTTCTCATTGGGAAGGAGCGTGTTCCACCACAGGGTCTGACAGGGTCCTCCCCAACCCAACACCAAGACAAGAAATATTCACCTGGCAAGAGGAATCCGCTGAGTCTGGAGCAATGCAATCTCTTACACCGCAGTTTTCAAACTTGCATGTTTTTTTCAAACACATTTTGAGTTTGAAAGTGCTTTTAGTGCCGCTGAATAAAGAAATTCAGGCCGTCTCAGCACACGTTACACTGACACTGCACATCACTGAGGACATGGAAAAGATCAAAATAAAAATGTGTTATGTCTAGATCATTTATCTTGTGACCTCGACAATAGCACATTTCTATGTATTTGTCCCCACTGTCCTAACGGCTGCTTCCTGGTACCTGATTGCTCCCTTGCTGCAATCTGACCATGTGACCCACAGCACAGGAAGCAGCCGTAGACACTTTGTAACTTTATGGTGTTGCATTTGAGAAGACTGCATATCAGGAAGTGAAAAGGTAAATGATCTTCAGCTTGAAAATAAAGGGAGCTGTTTATGCCAAAGCTAGAACAAGACCAGGGAGTGGGTTGTATTGCCTTGGCTGTTCTTTCTTCAAGTCGCTTCTCTGCTGTGCATCATTATCTCACACATCTCACCAATGAGCATTCTCTTAACTGTGTGGCACTGTCATATGTTTGGGTCGGAAGAACGTGTAACAGTGAGAAATAAAAGGCATGGATTTTGGCATTTTCTATTCTGTAGACAATGGGAGCAACAGTAAACAGAATCGGTCACATTGTTTATAACTCCTGTACCCAGCACTGTTATAACTCCTGCATATCTCCTGTAACTGGTTATAACTCCTGTACCCCAGGACTGTTTATAACTCCTGTACCCCAGGACTGTTATAACTCCTGTACCCGGACTGTATAGACCAGTGTTATAACTCCTGTACCCCAGGACTGTTTATAACTCCTGTACACCAGGACTGTTTATAACTCCTGTACCCCAGGACTGTTTATAACTCCTGTACCCCAGGACTGTTTATAACTCCTGTACCCCAGGACTGGTTATAACTCCTGTACCCCAGGACTGTTTATAACTCCTGTACCCCAGGACTGGTTATAACTCCTGTACCCCAGGACTGGTTATAACTCCTGTACACCAGGACTGGTTATAACTCCTGTACCCCAGGACTGTTTATAACTCCTGTACCCCAGGACTGTTTATAACTCCTGTACCCCAGGACTGGTTATAACTCCTGTACCCAGGACTGGTTATAACTCCTGTACCCAGGACTGGTTATAACTCCTTGTGATGGGGTGCAGCCTATTTTGTGGTGGTTTTGTGTTTTTGTATTGTTTAGAGTGGATATGAGTGAGTTTGGGGTGTGGTTCAGTGAGTGAGTTTGTGTGAGGAATATGTGGAATGTTCCTGGGCTAATGAGGTGCGAATTGCCCAATTAGCCCAGGCACCTGTATAAAAGGGAGTGGTTGGGTATGTTAGTTGGTGAGTGTTTGTGAGAGTGAGAAGACCTGTGTGAGAGAGTGAGTGGTTCTTTTGGATGGTTCGTGTTTAAAGCCTGTTTTTGTGTTTGTCTTTTGGTTGGCCATCGTGCCTTTTGTTTTGTGTATTTTGTTTAATTAAAAGTCTTTTATTTTCCCTGCACATCCTGACTCTGAGTCTCCTTACCCGGTCAGCCTGTCACACTCCTGTACCCCAGGACTGGTTATAATTCCTGTACCCCAGCGCTGAGATACAGGCATGGAGGCAGCTCGATTGCTTGACGAGGTTGGAGGGGGAGGAGAAGGATGTCAACTCAAAGCACGGCACAGACAACATGGGGAGACAGGGTTACATTGACCTGGAGATTATTGGCTACCAGTTGATTGATAATTGAAAGGAATGTGGGCTCACCTGGTGCATTCTCTGTTAATATTTGTGTTAGTTCTCTAGTTCACTTGCAGGTGTTTTTTGATATAGAGTTATCTGCCTGAAAGTTTGCATAACTTTACATTCATTTTCTATTTAGAAAAAAAGTGGTGTGAACTTAGCAGTGGGGAAAATGCTCTGTGAACATTCGCATCAGGTTTATTTTAATTATCTAAACAGTACCGGAGCTAAATTAAGCTCAAATTCATACACATTTATTTTCACAGATCCTGTTTCACTGTATTAGTATTGTAAGGTGTAATGTTACTAAATCAGTCATTATTATTATTTGTTTATTTAGCAGACAGCTTTATCCAAGGCGACTCACAGAGACTAGGGTGTGTGAACTATGCATCAGCTGCAGAGTCACTTACAACTACGTCTCACCCGAAAGACGGAGCACAAGGAGGTGAAGTGACTTGCTCAGGGTCACACAGTGAGTCAGTGGCTGAGGTGGGATTTGAACCGGGGACCTCCTGGTTACAAGCCCTTTCTTTAACCACTGGACCACACAGCCTCCTAGTCATGTGTGAAAACACTAACTGGATTAATACGCAGAGAAAGAATGGTGGTATTAAAATCCTCCACTGTTTAGATCATTAAAATAGACCACATGAAGTAATGGAGCAAAAAGTTAGCATGTGTGCCCTCTTTTTATTTATTTAGTATTTTATACTGTTCTGTAAAATGTGTGTTTGAAAAAAAAACCTTCATTGTGCATTTAAATAAACTAAAATGTTTTTTTTCCTAAAGCCTCTCTGTTTTACAGGAGTAATGCAAACAAAAGACTTTTCAGATCCTAACAGGGATTACTCCAAACTGCAGCACCACAACACCTGACATCACCTGATTAATAATATCTTTATTTTATATAGTGCTCCACAGGAGAGACAGCCACCATCAGATAAATATACTGTGCCACTCACTGTACATGTTCATATCCACAGCTTTCTACAGCACATGTATCTGCGGCTCACAGAGCATGCCAATGTATATTCACACCATTCTTTCTGTCCATCCTCTGTATCTCACAGGTCATTGCCATACAGGCCTCTAACTGACACACAAGGATTATGGGAACCCTTGAGCCCCAGGTCACAGAATACAATCCTCAGTGATCTAATAAAGATAACATTTTGTAGAAGTGTTTCTGTAAAGACTGTGACCAGAAAACCACCACTTGAAATGAACAGCTCTGGTCTCAAGCGAAACCTTCACTGCTCCATGTGCTGGGAGCCACATGGTTCTACCCATTCTATAAAGGTATAGCAATCGATTTGAAACGAATATTTCCTGTGGTGCTGATGTGGTGGCAGCCTGTCTGTCTGTCTGGCACTGATATGGTACCAGCAGTGTGTATCGAACGCTCATAGCATTGCTCAATTGTCAGGAGTAAAATAAGATGAAGCTTCAGTCAAATAGGCACATGCATTCATGAGGGGGTAGATTTGATCATCCAATACCCGCCAGGACATCCCACAGCTGCATTTGTGTTAACACAGTACAGTACAGGGCTGTACCAAATCCATCTGCAGACCTATCTATCTATCGAGCACTAGAATCACTATTATATCAGTCCATCTCTCTATCTGTCTGTTGACTATTACCATAATTACTATTAGAAATCACAAACAGGATTAAGCCAGCCAGCCTCACTCACAGAGGACCATTATTATAGTTTATTATATTTCAGGGATGCTATTCAGAGAGTTGCCACTGGGGGAGTCATGCTCCAGTGTCTGGACTCTGCTGCAAGCATGTGCAGAACAGAAAAGCGAGAGGAGCAATACTACAAGCCCTGCACTGCTCTAAACACAAAGGCATGTATATATATATATATATATATATATATATATATATATATATATATATATATATATATATATGATTGTAGACCCTGATATTGATGTGATACAGCCATCTGAAATGCCTTTGTATTAGATCATACCAAGATGAGCTATACTGTTGAATTCTAACATTATAAAATATATAGTACAGATTTGTGTGCAAGTACAACTGATTTACCACCACACTCTGAGCTGCAGTGGATACGCAGTGTATCATTACAGCACTCTACCTGAAATATATGAATATACAATGAAAGGGATGTGAATGATGATCTCTCAGTTCAACACAAGTGATCCCTGTACTTCATCTCTGATCCTGTCCTGTATATTTCAACATCACCCAGAGAGCACAAGCCCTCCCTCCCAGCGATCAGTACCACTGCTCCTCTTCAGTGTGCCATGTAACCTGTACCAGACACCCCTTCATGAAATGGTGCACTCCATAATTAACATTCCGGTGTAGCTGGGTGGGGCAGGGGCAATTGAAATGAAGAGGGTGAAAGGGGCATCTGCATTGTAATACAGCGAAACAGACGCAGAGCTGCAGCAGCAGGGGGCGTGGCCCTGGGACTGTCGACTTCTGAAAAGAGCTGCCATTGGCTGGTTTGTGTGTCTGTGTGTATTGGTTTGGGTTATGCCTCAATTTCAATAATAAATGAGTCACAATGTTTATTATGAGGCACCATTAGGGCCACAATTCAAACTGACACCACATAGTGAAACCTCATACAGTACATAGTGAAACCTCATACACCACATAGTGAAACCTCATACAGTACATACTGAAACCTGATACACCACATAGTGAAACCTCATATACGACATAGTGAAACCTCATACAGTACATAGTGAAACCTGATACACCACATAGTGAAACCTCATACAGTACATAGTGAAACCTGATACACCACATAGTGAAACCTCATACAGTACATACTGAAACCTGATACACCACATAGTGAAACCTCATATACGACATAGTGAAACCTCATACAGTACATAGTGAAACCTGATACACCACATAGTGAAACCTCATACAGTACATAGTGAAACCTGATACACCACATAGTGAAACCTCATACAGTACATAGTGAAACCTGATACACCACATAGTGAAACCTGATACAGTACATAGTGAAACCTCATACAGTACATAGTGAAACCTGATACACCACATAGTGAAACCTGATACAGTACATAGTGAAACCTCATATACGACATAGTGAAACCTCATACAGTACATAGTGAAACCTGATACACCACATAGTGAAACCTGATACACCACATAGTGAAACCTGATACAGTACATAGTGAAACCTGATACACCACATAGTGAAACCTCATACAGTACATAGTGAAACCTGATACACCACATAGTGAAACCTGATACACCACATAGTGAAACCTCATACACTACAAGGTGAAATCTCATACACTACATAGTGAAACCTCATACAGTACATAGTGAAACCTCATACACTACAAGGTGAAACCTCATACACTACAAGGTGAAACCTCATACACTACAAGGTGAAATCTCATACACTACATAGTGAAACCTCATACACTACATGGTGAAACCTCATACACTACATAGTGAAACCTCATACACTACATAGTGAAACCTCATACACTCATAGTGAAACCTCATACACTACATGGTGAAACCTCATACACTACATGGTGAAACCTCATACACTACATAGTGAAACCTCATACACTACATAGTGAAACCTCATACACTACATAGTGAAACCTCATACACTACATGGTGAAACCTCATACACTACATAGTGAAACCTCTATGGTGGACAGGAGAGGATTAATTCCAGAGACTCAATATCTAATAGTGTATGAGGTTTCACTGTGTAGTGTATGAGGTGTCAGTTTGAATTAAGTCCCTAACGGCGCCACATAGTTTGGTGTCTGCCTGTCTCCAGCCAGGTCTGCTAGGACTGCATTCAGATACAGTCTGTCGTCGCTTCTATTGCCTCCATTTTCTTGGCCGCAACAATATAATTTCTTGGTTATTGTGCGGCTTGAAGTGGGGAAACACATCAGTGCTGCACATGCGTCAGTGTCGAGTGTAACTGACATACGTCCCCACAGTCAGCCTGAGGAGTCTTTTCAGAAGTGTTGTTTTCAGATTTTCCTTAGCAGCAACAGGATGCTGCAGTGTATGGGCTGATCCCCTGATGTGGGGCTGGGACCAGATGGGACTCCCTCCTATCTCCAGACTATCATTTCTCCCTACACTCCTCCGCTCCTCCACCACCGGCAGATTAACTGTACCCCCCCCTCCGTACCCCGCTTCCAGAGCCCCGATCCTTCTCCACCATCGCCCCTCAGTGGTGGAATGACCTACCCATGGATATCAGGACTGCTCAGTCCCTGACCACCTTCCGGCACCTCCTCAAGATACAGCATCTGTAAACCTCACAACTCTCCACTATACTGGAGTATATGGCACCCACTTGTACCAGTCCTTATATCAGCTTGTACCTGCACTGAACTGCTCCACACCTTGCTGCATTCAACTACTGCTCTCAATCATAATTATACTTCTGTATCTCATATTTGACTTTACTCTTATAGGTATCCATATTCATGTTTTCTGTAATTGCTCTTATTTGAAATCATTCTCATCCATTCATCATACTTACTATGTGCTCATACTGGACTTTACTCATATAAGCAAATATTTAATATAAATTGACTGCTTTTAGTTGAACCTGCTCTTACATGTAGTTATTTAGTGTATTCTTTATTTTTTGCTCTTATTTGAATTTGATCTTTTGCTACTGATTTTATTGTACTTTATAACTGCTCTTATCTGTGATGTGATATTCTGAAATGTGATATGTTGTATTGTGATATTTTGTAACAATTGTAAGTCGCCCTGGATAAGGGTGTCTGCTAATAAATAAATAATAATAATAATCATCTTCGGATATTAAACAGGTGAACCCTGAACTATCAGTAAAATGTTGATGACATGCAGTATCCCTTTAAGGACTGCTGCTGCAGATCAGTTTAGTAAGTGAAAGAACAGCACTTCATGAAAGTCATATATTATTAACAGAGATTCATAGCAATCAGCAGCATTTCATTGAGAGTGGTGTTAGTCAACACAATAATTAAAAGAATATCTCGCCTGCTGTGCCCTTCCGTTCACTACAGTGGGGTCTCACGTCTTTAGTTTTGAAAGAAGCACCTGTTATTATAGAAATCATGCATTTGCATTTTCAAATGTACAACCTGCTGCACCCCTAGGCTTGCTGTGCTTTTTCAGGAAGTCTGTTACTGTTTTGCTTCCTGGTCATTTCACCTCAACAGTGCCTTCAGAGTCAAATCATCTTACTGGCTGTAAACCAAGCAGCTGAAAGAAGGACCTGAAGGGGGGAGGACGTTTACACCCTCTAGCAAGGGTGCAAAAGAACCCGAAAGCAAGGCCTGCAAAAAGAGATTTCTTTAACCCAGTGTAGTACCAGATATCATTTTGAAAGTGTTTCTCCAAACTTCCCTCCTGAGAGTGAAGGGGGGTCACAGAACAGGACAGCACACATGTATGGAATTATTGTGTTACCTAAAAGCACTTTGGGGAACTGTTTTCAGCTTGTCTCATGCTTTGCTTACTTTAATTGCTTGGTTTCTGGAATCATGTTGCCAGCAAAGGGTGCTGGGAGATAGAGTTCCTTCCCAAGAACTGTGTTTCCCAGCAGCCTTTGGAACGAGCAACCAGTTATCCTTTCCAGAAACCAGGAAATCATGCCTCCAAATTACAGGGAGTTGATAAAAAAAAATCCTTGTGAACAATAGCACTGCATTGGAGAGAAGAAGCACAAAATTAATGCATTAGCTTTTAGTCCTTGAAATAGATTTGCAATTACTCACCTCCCATCCATGCATTCACTCCAAATGGTCAGTGGCTGATGCAATCCAGGGGGTTCCCTAGCTCTGTGAATTTCAGGGGTGCTTTATTTTGATATTCTTCTAATAATAAACTACCTGCATGTAATAATAATAATAATAATAATAATAATAATAATAATAATAATAATGTACTGTGCTGTTGTGTATTGTGCAATATTTTTCTGTTTTAAATACTGCAATTAAATGTGTATATGCGTAGTTAATAATAATAATAATAATAATAATAATAATAATAATAATA
>JAGXEW010000683.1:28631-51969 GCA_030684275.1 Acipenser oxyrinchus oxyrinchus
TAGAGGAGCTCTGTTCTGTATTATCAGGTTTCATTTAGAGGAGCTCTGTTCTGTATTATCAGGTTTCATTTAGAGGAGCTCTGTTCTGTATTATCAGGTTTCATTTAGAGGAGCTCTGTTCTGTATTATCAGGTTTCATTTAGAGGAGCTCTGTTCTGTATTATCAGGTTTCATTTAGAGGAGCTCTGTTCTGTATTATCAGGTTTCATTTAGAGGAGCTCTGTTCTGTATTATCAGGTTTCATTTAGAGGAGCTCTGTTCTGTATTATCAGGTTTCATTTAGAGGAGCTCTGTTCTGTATTATCAGGTTTCATTTAGAGGAGCTCTGTTCTGTATTATCAGGTTTCATTTAGAGGAGCTCTGTTCTGTATTATCAGGTTTCATTTAGAGGAGCTCTGTTCTGTATTATCAGGTTTCATTTAGAGGAGCTCTGTTCTGTATTATCAGGTTTCATTTAGAGGAGCTCTGTTCTGTATTATCAGGTTTCATTTAGAGGAGCTCTGTTCTGTATTATCAGGTTTCATTTAGAGGAGCTCTGTTCTGTATTATCAGGTTTCATTTAGAGGAGCTCTGTTCTGTATTATCAGGTTTCATTTAGAGGAGCTCTGTTCTGTATTATCAGGTTTCATTTAGAGGAGCTCTGTTCTGTATTATCAGGTTTCATTTAGAGGAGCTCTGTTCTGTATTATCAGGTTTCATTTAGAGGAGCTCTGTTCTGTATTATCAGGTTTCATTTAGAGGAGCTCTGTTCTGTATTATCAGGTTTCATTTAGAGGAGCTCTGTTCTGTATTATCAGGTTTCATTTAGAGGAGCTCTGTTCTGTATTATCAGGTTTCATTTAGAGGAGCTCTGTTCTGTATTATCAGGTTTCATTTAGAGGAGCTCTGTTCTGTATTATCAGGTTTCATTTAGAGGAGCTCTGTTCTGTATTATCAGGTTTCATTTAGAGGAGCTCTGTTCTGTATTATCAGGTTTCATTTAGAGGAGCTCTGTTCTGTATTATCAGGTTTCATTTAGAGGAGCTCTGTTCTGTATTATCAGGTTTCATTTAGAGGAGCTCTGTTCTGTATTATCAGGTTTCATTTAGAGGAGCTCTGTTCTGTATTATCAGGTTTCATTTAGAGGAGCTCTGTTCTGTATTATCAGGTTTCATTTAGAGGAGCTCTGTTCTGTATTATCAGGTTTCATTTAGAGGAGCTCTGTTCTGTATTATCAGGTTTCATTTAGAGGAGCTCTGTTCTGTATTATCAGGTTTCATTTAGAGGAGCTCTGTTCTGTATTATCAGGTTTCATTTAGAGGAGCTCTGTTCTGTATTATCAGGTTTCATTTAGAGGAGCTCTGTTCTGTATTATCAGGTTTCATTTAGAGGAGCTCTGTTCTGTATTATCAGGTTTCATTTAGAGGAGCTCTGTTCTGTATTATCAGGTTTCATTTAGAGGAGCTCTGTTCTGTATTATCAGGTTTCATTTAGAGGAGCTCTGTTCTGTATTATCAGGTTTCATTTAGAGGAGCTCTGTTCTGTATTATCAGGTTTCATTTAGAGGAGCTCTGTTCTGTATTATCAGGTTTCATTTAGAGGAGCTCTGTTCTGTATTATCAGGTTTCATTTAGAGGAGCTCTGTTCTGTATTATCAGGTTTCATTTAGAGGAGCTCTGTTCTGTATTATCAGGTTTCATTTAGAGGAGCTCTGTTCTGTATTATCAGGTTTCATTTAGAGGAGCTCTGTTCTGTATTATCAGGTTTCATTTAGAGGAGCTCTGTTCTGTATTATCAGGTTTCATTTAGAGGAGCTCTGTTCTGTATTATCAGGTTTCATTTAGAGGAGCTCTGTTCTGTATTATCAGGTTTCATTTAGAGGAGCTCTGTTCTGTATTATCAGGTTTCATTTAGAGGAGCTCTGTTCTGTATTATCAGGTTTCATTTAGAGGAGCTCTGTTCTGTATTATCAGGTTTCATTTAGAGGAGCTCTGTTCTGTATTATCAGGTTTCATTTAGAGGAGCTCTGTTCTGTATTATCAGGTTTCATTTAGAGGAGCTCTGTTCTGTATTATCAGGTTTCATTTAGAGGAGCTCTGTTCTGTATTATCAGGTTTCATTTAGAGGAGCTCTGTTCTGTATTATCAGGTTTCATTTAGAGGAGCTCTGTTCTGTATTATCAGGTTTCATTTAGAGGAGCTCTGTTCTGTATTATCAGGTTTCATTTAGAGGAGCTCTGTTCTGTATTATCAGGTTTCATTTAGAGGAGCTCTGTTCTGTATTATCAGGTTTCATTTAGAGGAGCTCTGTTCTGTATTATCAGGTTTCATTTAGAGGAGCTCTGTTCTGTATTATCAGGTTTCATTTAGAGGAGCTCTGTTCTGTATTATCAGGTTTCATTTAGAGGAGCTCTGTTCTGTATTATCAGGTTTCATTTAGAGGAGCTCTGTTCTGTATTATCAGGTTTCATTTAGAGGAGCTCTGTTCTGTATTATCAGGTTTCATTTAGAGGAGCTCTGTTCTGTATTATCAGGTTTCATTTAGAGGAGCTCTGTTCTGTATTATCAGGTTTCATTTAGAGGAGCTCTGTTCTGTATTATCAGGTTTCATTTAGAGGAGCTCTGTTCTGTATTATCAGGTTTCATTTAGAGGAGCTCTGTTCTGTATTATCAGGTTTCATTTAGAGGAGCTCTGTTCTGTATTATCAGGTTTCATTTAGAGGAGCTCTGTTCTGTATTATCAGGTTTCATTTAGAGGAGCTCTGTTCTGTATTATCAGGTTTCATTTAGAGGAGCTCTGTTCTGTATTATCAGGTTTCATTTAGAGGAGCTCTGTTCTGTATTATCAGGTTTCATTTAGAGGAGCTCTGTTCTGTATTATCAGGTTTCATTTAGAGGAGCTCTGTTCTGTATTATCAGGTTTCATTTAGAGGAGCTCTGTTCTGTATTATCAGGTTTCATTTAGAGGAGCTCTGTTCTGTATTATCAGGTTTCATTTAGAGGAGCTCTGTTCTGTATTATCAGGTTTCATTTAGAGGAGCTCTGTTCTGTATTATCAGGTTTCATTTAGAGGAGCTCTGTTCTGTATTATCAGGTTTCATTTAGAGGAGCTCTGTTCTGTATTATCAGGTTTCATTTAGAGGAGCTCTGTTCTGTATTATCAGGTTTCATTTAGAGGAGCTCTGTTCTGTATTATCAGGTTTCATTTAGAGGAGCTCTGTTCTGTATTATCAGGTTTCATTTAGAGGAGCTCTGTTCTGTATTATCAGGTTTCATTTAGAGGAGCTCTGTTCTGTATTATCAGGTTTCATTTAGAGGAGCTCTGTTCTGTATTATCAGGTTTCATTTAGAGGAGCTCTGTTCTGTATTATCAGGTTTCATTTAGAGGAGCTCTGTTCTGTATTATCAGGTTTCATTTAGAGGAGCTCTGTTCTGTATTATCAGGTTTCATTTAGAGGAGCTCTGTTCTGTATTATCAGGTTTCATTTAGAGGAGCTCTGTTCTGTATTATCAGGTTTCATTTAGAGGAGCTCTGTTCTGTATTATCAGGTTTCATTTAGAGGAGCTCTGTTCTGTATTATCAGGTTTCATTTAGAGGAGCTCTGTTCTGTATTATCAGGTTTCATTTAGAGGAGCTCTGTTCTGTATTATCAGGTTTCATTTAGAGGAGCTCTGTTCTGTATTATCAGGTTTCATTTAGAGGAGCTCTGTTCTGTATTATCAGGTTTCATTTAGAGGAGCTCTGTTCTGTATTATCAGGTTTCATTTAGAGGAGCTCTGTTCTGTATTATCAGGTTTCATTTAGAGGAGCTCTGTTCTGTATTATCAGGTTTCATTTAGAGGAGCTCTGTTCTGTATTATCAGGTTTCATTTAGAGGAGCTCTGTTCTGTATTATCAGGTTTCATTTAGAGGAGCTCTGTTCTGTATTATCAGGTTTCATTTAGAGGAGCTCTGTTCTGTATTATCAGGTTTCATTTAGAGGAGCTCTGTTCTGTATTATCAGGTTTCATTTAGAGGAGCTCTGTTCTGTATTATCAGGTTTCATTTAGAGGAGCTCTGTTCTGTATTATCAGGTTTCATTTAGAGGAGCTCTGTTCTGTATTATCAGGTTTCATTTAGAGGAGCTCTGTTCTGTATTATCAGGTTTCATTTAGAGGAGCTCTGTTCTGTATTATCAGGTTTCATTTAGAGGAGCTCTGTTCTGTATTATCAGGTTTCATTTAGAGGAGCTCTGTTCTGTATTATCAGGTTTCATTTAGAGGAGCTCTGTTCTGTATTATCAGGTTTCATTTAGAGGAGCTCTGTTCTGTATTATCAGGTTTCATTTAGAGGAGCTCTGTTCTGTATTATCAGGTTTCATTCAGAGGAGCTCTGTTCTGTATTATCAGGTTTCATTTAGAGGAGCTCTGTTCTGTATTATCAGGTTTCATTTAGAGGAGCTCTGTTCTGTATTATCAGGTTTCATTCAGAGGAGCTCTGTTCTGTATTATCAGGTTTCATTTGGAGGAGCTGTGTTCTGTATTATCAGGTTTCATTTAGAGGAGCTCTGTTCTGTATTATCAGGTTTCTGGGGGGTACAAAGCATTTCCTCCAGTGTTTAACTCTTATTTTTTATCAAAGGAGAAAAGCATCTGTTTGTTTTACAAAATTTTAACCAAAACAAATAAACATTTAATGCCTCTTGCGAACACGCGAGTCTGATTTTGTGAGTGTAAAGTGGAATTTTCTCATTTAAAGAGGCAGGAGTTCATTACAGACGTTTTCAATAAAAAGTCGGATTCAGTTGAGTATCTTCAGTCTTGTTTTGCTCATATTTCACTGTGTGTTTCACTGTACATTTCACATTAACACAGCTGTCATTTTGGCTAGTGTAGAAACAGCCCACTTCCTGATTTATTGGTTTTTAAAAAGAAGAACTTCAGGGTTTGTATTTTTGTTTACCAGCTGTTTCTTGTGCTTTTTTCTTTTTTCTTCTTCATTTTCTTTTCTTTTTCTCATTGCCCCCTTGCATGGGTTGCACAATGTTAGGGTGTGCACTAAGGCAATGCAATCTGGATGTAGAGCGGTGCAGTAGGTTCCAATCAGTAGGTTGTGCTGTGGTACTGCATGCTTGCAATTTTCGGATATAGCCGCATTCCACGCACTGTTTGCCATTCCTGTAATGAGTTTGCTGTATTGCAGTGTCCTATGGATAACGCACACTGTAATGAGTTTGCTGTATTGCAGTGTCCTATGGATAAAATCATGTGCGTGTGTGTCAGATGTATTCATAGCCACGGACACTGATAACTTTTGCCACGGACATGCGTGTCCGTGTATGGACAAGTTGCCAACCCCTGCCTTGTACGGCTTCACATAACATTAAATGCAACGCCTCCCTCCCTTTGTCATCTCTCTCCCTGCTGAGGTTCAGATAACATTAAATGCAACTTCTTTGAAAGGGCTAATACATTGCCATTGTACTTGTAATATTTGGTATGTTGTTGAATTTGAAACACAAGCTTGTGGAGTTTAACAGTTAGAATAAGCGAGGAGGTTAAAGGTTGTATTTTTCATATCTAACATTGCTAGTAACAGGTACACAGGAAGCATTGGTAATGGCTCATTTATTACAATGTAATTGTATGACTATTCGTACTAGTAGGGGAGCTGTCTTCATTGCTGTGACCACGAGGCTCTGAGCAGTGCACAGACAATAGGAAGTGCAACAGAGCTGAGATATTTTTAGTCACACAAACAGGTTTACTAGTTTGGTTTGAACCTATATCTCCCTCCCCCTCTCTTGCGTTGATCTTGCTAAACTCTGAGATCTCTCTCAATATCTCGCTGGCAGTGAACAGGCATCTTATGTTCTTATTTCAGAAATCAACACTTCCGCTTTTCTGGTAACTGTTGCTACCAGAAACGTCTTTCTGTTTATTTTGGGGTACTGTGGTTTTATCAGAAGATGAAGGAGCTCGGAATTGCATTGAAATGAACAGTTCATTTTAACAATTACTTTTCAATAACAGTACATCACAGGAAAGCTTCATGTGGCTAAGTACCATAACTGCCATTCAGAGAGTTTGATGAGAGAGTTGTGTCTGTCTGTCTTCTCCAGGACTGTGTATTTGAGCAGTGTTGTGATGGAAATGTCACCAGCTGTCACACTTCTGACTTCACCCCAGCTATGAACGTGCTCTGCAAACATACTTATCAGATTTAAAATGTTCTATCTCGATGAAGCTGCACACAGCAGGAAATGAGTCAGGAGGGCAGTGTTAGCCACAAAACCTCCAAGTAGCATCACTTATCTATAGCTCAGAGTTTATTTTCGGTAAAGCTAAAAAAGGAACTTGGTAATAAAACAAGTAACATTCCCCACCACGTCTGTAAATTCAAAATCTGATCTATCAGTATAAAAAAGTGACCACGTACTGACAGACACACCCTCCTCCTGTATCCCCACCTTCTGATTCTCTCAGGAACGTCTGCTAAATAACGTTAATATCAAGTTTCAAGACAGCTGGAGAAGCGATTCCCCAGATACGTGAAAAAATGTGAAGTGTGACATACGTAGGACCGCCTCCACAACACCCCCTTCCCAGGGATAATAAGAGAAACATTCTGACCAAAAATATACCTGTGACAGGTGAGGCAGAGTAGAGGGAGGAAAGATGTAGTCCAGGAGCTTGCTGCAGGACTACATCCCCCAGAATGCCGCGGGGTGGGAGTAGAACCTTAACAAGACACTTAAATGACACTTTTTAGATTGACTGTGCTTTTAAATGATTGCTAACCCTTTTCTTAGCTCTTACTAGCATGAGGTCTTTTGGTTCTTGGCTTGTGTTTGGACAGGCCGATGTTTTACATGCAATGCTACTGCTTCCAGATTCCTAACCACTTCCTGTGCTTCAGGACAATGTTACTGCAATGTGACCTACAGCTCAGGAAGTGCCTCCTGTTTTACAAACACTGAAAGATACTTTATAAAATGTCATGACAAATGCTTCAGCTAGAAGTCTTGCTCAATGTCTTTAATGCTGAAATGAGTTTTGATTCATGTTCTTATATGACTGGGTGATGTGGACTCTAGTTCTGGTTGATAAAGTGTGAAGGATCTGTTAGTGGTCCCATGAAGAGGAATGTGTGTGTGTGTGTTGATTCTGAATGTATTAGACATTGCATAGATGTATAACTTTGGATGGGTGTACAGGTCAACTGTCGCTAGCAACGTCGTCAGCCCTTATAAAAATGTGTCCCACAGTGAAAGCATTGCAAAGTGTAATAAAGCACAGTCAAGTGTAGGTAAGCATTGTAAAGCCCAGAGAAGTACGGTAAAACATATTTAAAAACATGGCAAGCCATGGTGAACTATGGTAAATTCAACAACATTTAAACAACCAATACAATGAACTCAGTGTTGCGCTCATGTGTTTCAGATGTTCAGCTGCACTCTGTTGATGGACACCATTGTGAAAGTCTCCTATGGGAAAGACAGCTGTGGATTCCCTCACCCCCCCTTCCTCTCCTTCACGGAACGCGTCTGTGAGTTCACTGCTCCAAGGAACATAAACTGAAGCGGTTCAAATAAAATGCTCTATTTTCCACTGTGATGTAATTCTAAGCCATGATTTGTTTAAATTAGTAAGGTTAAAAGGTAACACTTTACATGAAGTGTCTCTAATTACTGTGGTATTACATAGTAGTTACTTAGTAAAAACATGTGTACTTACACACAATTACAATGTCATTATTACAACGTCTTTCATGTTTAAATCTTTTTTGCACAATACTGTGTATGTAAGTGCACAATTATCAGAAAATGGTTAGGGTTATATCATGCAAAAAGATTTACACATTCAGGACATTGTAAGTATGCATATTAACATTGTAATGATGTGTAAGTACACATGTATTTACTAAGTAACTACTATGTAAATACACCATCATTAGAGACACTTCTCATGCAAAGTGTGTGGCAACGTGGGGTGTTATTTACCACAGTACTCAGCAGGTCTTTCACAGCGGTCCTCTACAGGGCGGGACCTGTGTGTTTATTTAGTTTTACTGTGTCCTGCCATGGGGACACAGAGTCACCAATTTTAAACAAAATTCCAAGACAAAATAAAACTCTATCTCCTTTTTGGAGAACTTACTAACACAACAGCCATTTACCCTAACTATCACCCAGGCAGCTAAGCTTTTTGCTTAGCACACAACCTACAGTAGTTGTTATTACCGTGTTTAATATTCCTCCACTCCAGTCTCCTCTGTTGTTCACAGACGTTAGCCCCACACTGCCGAAGAACCCCTCAGGGCGTTTAAATACCCATCATTAATTAAGCACAGGTGCGACCCATTCTCCTGTACTCTAGCCACTCAAAGCCCCTTGGGAAATGTGGTCTTTTAGCCTGCCGCCATTATCTCCCTGAACTACATTTCTTATCTCAATGATCAGAAAGGGTATATGCTTCTTTCCAGGCGTGGCCCTATGTATCTGCCCTCCATCACTTTACCCCACACTTCATCACAAGTGTTACCGGTTAAAATGTTATGTGATACAGTAACGATGCCCCCTTTTACTTTCTCTTTTAGTGGATACAACCACCAACTTCTTTCTGATCTTTGGGATGTTTGTCACTGGTCTCAGCCTGCTGTATGGGGTGCTCAAGGTAAGAGCCTTCCTTTCTGAGGACAGCGATGACTTCAGGGTCCTGTACGGTCTTCAGTGTTGCACTAAAGCAGGATTCTATCAGTTTCCTCTTCTGTGTTTTCTACATCTTCACAATCCAGACCAGGGATGTTTGTTTTCATGTAGATGCTGGTGAAGGTCTATCCTGCCGCAGCACTCCCCAGTTCCACTCCCCATGTCACTTCCTTCCTGTGTTACAAATAGTACGACCCCAGCTGAGACCACAGAGAAGTGTAAGGTGCAGGAAGGGTTCTATTACTTGTGACACAGGAAGTGAATATGGTGTTGTGTTGCTGGATAAATGGGCTTCACTGGAGTTGCAGTGAAAAGAAAGAAGTCTGGAAACAAAAAGATGAACAGAAACAGGCTGTGTAGAGAGGGAGGCACGGGTCCTGTGAGAGCAGGCTGTGTAGAGAGGGAGGCACGGGTCCTGTGAGAGCAGGCTGTGTAGAGAGGTAGGCACGGGTCCTGTGAGAGCAGGCTGTGTAGAGAGGTAGGCACGGGTCCTGTGAGAGCAGGCTGTGTAGAGAAGGAGGCACGGGTCCTGTGAGAGCAGGCTGTGTAGAGAGGGAGGCACGGGTCCTGTGAGAGCAGGCTGTTATTAACTGATCAACCACGAGGAGGAGATCCATTACAATGTAAATAAACAAGTGTTACTTATTTTAAAACTGGGAAGCTGTAGAATAAAGGGCAGCTAAACTGATTTCAGAACCATAAAGGGCAGCCAGTATAATGTTCTTTTACACTGACATGTGAAAGTCCCCTTCTTTCTATCACTACAGTGTCGTAGTCGGTTGCCTCTCTGCAGCTACACTAATGGCCTGAGCCCCAGACTAGTGGGTGTTCCACTCTTCCTTTACACAGGGAGGCATCTGCATGGAGGTGTGTCAGAAACCCCCATTCACTGATTTCCAGGAACTCCCCGGCCTCTCCTTTGTATTAAAGGAAAGCGTACTGGGTTTGTAAAGGCACTGCAGGTACTGGTTTGTAAAGGCACTGCAGGTACTGGTTTGTAAAGGCACTGCAGGTACTGGTTTGTAAAAGCACTGCAGGTACTGGGTTTGTAAAGGCACTGCAGGTACTGGTTTGTAAAAGCACTGCAGGTACTGGTTTGTAAAAGCACTGCAGGTACTGGTTTGTAAAGGCACTGCAGGTACTGGTTTGTAAAAGCACTGCAGGTACTGGGTTTGTAAAGGCACTGCAGGTACTGGTTTGTAAAAGCACTGCAGGTACTGGTTTGTAAAGGCACTGCAGGTACTGGTTTGTAAAAGCACTGCAGGTACTGGTTTGTAAAAGCACTGCAGGTACTGGTTTGTAAAGGCACTGCAGGTACTGGTTTGTAAAGGCACTGCAGGTACTGGTTTGTAAAAGCACTGCAGGTACTGGTTTGTAAAGGCACTGCAGGTACTGGTTTGTAAAGGCACTGCAGGTACTGGTTTGTAAAGGCACTGCAGGTACTGGTTTGTAAAGGCACTGCAGGTACTGGTTTGTAAAGGCACTGCAGGTACTGGTTTGTAAAGGCACTGCAGGTACTGGTTTGTAAAGGCACTGCAGGTACTGGTTTGTAAAGGCACTGCAGGTACTGGTTTGTAAAGGCACTGCAGGTACTGGTTTGTAAAGGCACTGCAGGTACTGGTTTGTAAAGGCACTGCAGGTACTGGTTTGTAAAGGCACTGCAGGTACTGGTTTGTAAAGGCACTGCAGGTACTGGTTTGTAAAGGCACTGCAGGTACTGGTTTGTAAAGGCACTGCAGGTACTGGTTTGTAAAGGCACTGCAGGTACTGGTTTGTAAAGGCACTGCAGGTACTGGTTTGTAAAGGCACTGCAGGTACTGGTTTGTAAAGGCACTGCAGGTACTGGTTTGTAAAGGCACTGCAGGTACTGGTTTGTAAAGACACTCACTGCAGGTACTGGTTTGTAAAGGCACTGCAGGTACTGGTTTGTAAAGGCACTGCAGGTACTGGGTTTGTAAAGGCACTGCAGGTACTGGTTTGTAAAGGCACTGCAGGTACTGGTTTGTAAAGGCACTGCAGGTACTGGTTTGTAAAGGCACTGCAGGTACTGGTTTGTAAAGGCACTGCAGGTACTGGTTTGTAAAGGCACTGCAGGTACTGGTTTGTAAAGGCACTGCAGGTACTGGTTTGTAAAGACACTCACTGTAGGTACTGGTTTGTAAAGGCACTGCAGGTACTGGTTTGTAAAGGCACTGCAGGTACTGGTTTGTAAAGGCACTGCAGGTACTGGTTTGTAAAAGCACTGCAGGTACTGGTTTGTAAAGGCACTGCAGGTACTGGTTTGTAAAAGCACTGCAGGTACTGGTTTGTAAAGGCACTGCAGGTACTGGTTTGTAAAAGCACTGCAGGTACTGGTTTGTAAAAGCACTGCAGGTACTGGTTTGTAAAGGCACTGCAGGTACTGGTTTGTAAAGGCACTGCAGGTACTGGTTTGTAAAAGCACTGCAGGTACTGGTTTGTAAAGGCACTGCAGGTACTGGTTTGTAAAGGCACTGCAGGTACTGGTTTGTAAAGGCACTGCAGGTACTGGTTTGTAAAGGCACTGCAGGTACTGGTTTGTAAAGGCACTGCAGGTACTGGTTTGTAAAGGCACTGCAGGTACTGGTTTGTAAAGGCACTGCAGGTACTGGTTTGTAAAAGCACTGCAGTCACCAGTATGAAAGCCGTTCATGTGTGCAGTTCCAATTCCAAATGCTTGTCGACCTCACTACCTAAACAACCTCAACAAGTCTTCCCTTATTAAAGTCTACCAGAGCAAGAGCATATCAAAGTGTAGTGAAACATAGTGAAATCATGGCAGAACACACAGAGGTATAGCAGTGCATATTACAAGCCTTGTTAATCTGTGCTAAATGCATAGTATAACCATGGGGAAACTGCAAAAATACCATGCAAATTTATTTTGCCAGAGAGCTGATAGTAGGTGCTCGATTGGAAGTTGCTTTCATATCCGCACCACAGTTGTGTTTCCTGTGGACTTAGCTACATTACAGTCTTATTAACTGAAAGAGTGATCACCACCAATGCTTTATATATCCATGTTCTAGTTTGTTTCTTACAAATATTCAGTCTTTACATCTAAAATATGTCAATATGTCAAAGCGCTAGTCATCCATAAATAGATGTTTATGAAGTGAAGAAAGAGATTTCTATCTAGTATGTCTGTGTGTTTAGACTCAGAAGCTGCTCAGTGCTTTACTATCCATTCTTCCCATCTTGATTGGATCCCCACCTCCACACCCTCTCCATGCTCCCTTCCACACTGCTCCGATCCTGGAATCCCCAAACAGGGTCTAACATTGATCCTTTTGTGCGACAGTGTTTACCTGGAAATTCCCCTTCTGAAATAGCTTCTAGTGGAAAGTAAATTACAGGTAACTGTCGGGCCACTGAATGTGAGGGCTCATTACTGAGGAAACTTGTGCAGAAAAATAAATACATAAAATGAGCTCCTGTTGCTGAGACTGCGAGAGCAAACGGAACATGTGAGCTGCAATAAAACCCCTGATCAGCGGCCCTGCATGGCTGAGATAGATCAGGGATGGGAACAGAGCCTCAGTGATGACTTGCACACACCGAAATATAAGACATGACCACGAGAGACAACACAGCGTGAAAAGTCATGTGTCTGGTTTCTCTTTTCAACGCTCTGGTGTCATTGCTATGATTGCTGGTAGAAATGGGACTGGAGCTGGTCTTGGGATGCTGGCTGCTGTAGCTCTGGCATCACAGTTCATGTTTTAGCATGATAAGTAAAGTGCATTTCATTATTTTGTATTTTTAAATACATTTGCAAATTTCCAAGGTGTTTCGAGTGAGGGGGTGACTGTGTTTCTGGTGCTGTGTCGAGTGAGGGGGTGACTGTGTTTCTGGTGCTGTATCGAGTGAGGGGGTGACTGTGTTTCTGGTGCTGTATCGAGTGAGGGGTGACTGTGTTTCTGGTGCTGTGTCGAGTGAGGGGGTGACTGTGTTTCTGGTGCTGTGTCGAGTGAGGGGTGACTGTGTTTCTGGTGCTGTATCGAGTGAGGGGTGACTGTGTTTCTGGTGCTGTGTCGAGTGAGGGGTGACTGTGTTTCTGGTGCTGTATCGAGTGAGGGGTGACTGTGTTTCTGGTGCTGTGTCGAGTGAGGGGTGACTGTGTTTCTGGTGCTGTGTCGAGTGAGGGGGTGACTGTGTTTCTGGTGCTGTGTCGAGTGAGGGGGTGACTGTGTTTCTGGTGCTGTATCGAGTGAGGGGGTGACTGTGTTTCTGGTGCTGTGTCGAGTGAGGGGGTGACTGTGTTTCTGGTGCTGTGTCGAGTGAGGGGTGACTGTGTTTCTGGTGCTGTGTCGAGTGAGGGGTGACTGTGTTTCTGGTGCTGTATCGAGTGAGGGGTGACTGTGTTTCTGGTGCTGTGTCGAGTGAGGGGTGACTGTGTTCCTCTGGTGCTGTATCGAGTGAGGGGTGACTGTGTTTCTGGTGCTGTATCGAGTGAGGGGTGACTGTGTTTCTGGTGCTGTGTCGAGTGAGGGGTGACTGTGTTTCTGGTGCTGTGTCGAGTGAGGGGGTGACTGTGTTTCTGGTGCTGTGTCGAGTGAGGGGTGACTGTGTTTCTGGTGCTGTGTCGAGTGAGGGGGTGACTGTGTTTCTGGTGCTGTGTCGAGTGAGGGGTGACTGTGTTTCTGGTGCTGTGTCGAGTGAGGGGGTGACTGTGTTCCTCTGGTGCTGTGTCGAGTGAGGGGGTGACTGTGTTTCTGGTGCTGTGTCGAGTGAGGGGGTGACTGTGTTTCTGGTGCTGTGTCGAGTGAGGGGTGACTGTGTTTCTGGTGCTGTATCGAGTGAGGGGTGACTGTGTTTCTGGTGCTGTGTCGAGTGAGGGGTGACTGTGTTTCTGGTGCTGTGTCGAGTGAGGGGTGACTGTGTTTCTGGTGCTGTGTCGAGTGAGGGGTGACTGTGTTTCTGGTGCTGTATCGAGTGAGGGGTGACTGTGTTTCTGGTGCTGTATCGAGTGAGGGGGTGACTGTGTTTCTGGTGCTGTGTCGAGTGAGGGGGTGACTGTGTTTCTGGTGCTGTGTCGAGTGAGGGGGTGACTGTGTTTCTGGTGCTGTGTCGAGTGAGGGGGTGACTGTGTTTCTGGTGCTGTGTCGAGTGAGGGGGTGACTGTGTTTCTGGTGCTGTGTCGAGTGAGGGGGTGACTGTGTTTCTGGTGCTGTGTCGAGTGAGGGGGTGACTGTGTTTCTGGTGCTGTGTCGAGTGAGGGGGTGACTGTGTTTCTGGTGCTGTGTCGAGTGAGGGGTGACTGTGTTTCTGGTGCTGTGTCGAGTGAGGGGTGACTGTGTTTCTGGTGCTGTGTCGAGTGAGGGGGTGACTGTGTTTCTGGTGCTGTGTCGAGTGAGGGGGTGACTGTGTTTCTGGTGCTGTGTCGAGTGAGGGGGTGACTGTGTTTCTGGTGCTGTATCGAGTGAGGGGTGACTGTGTTTCTGGTGCTGTATCGAGTGAGGGGTGACTGTGTTTCTGGTGCTGTGTCGAGTGAGGGGTGACTGTGTTTCTGGTGCTGTGTCGAGTGAGGGGTGACTGTGTTTCTGGTGCTGTATCGAGTGAGGGGTGACTGTGTTCCTCTGGTGCTGTATCGAGTGAGGGGTGACTGTGTTCTCTGGTGCTGTGTCGAGTGAGGGGTGACTGTGTTTCTGGTGCTGTGTCGAGTGAGGGGGTGACTGTGTTTCTGGTGCTGTATCGAGTGAGGGGTGACTGTGTTTCTGGTGCTGTATCGAGTGAGGGGTGACTGTGTTTCTGGTGCTGTATCGAGTGAGGGGTGACTGTGTTTCTGGTGCTGTATCGAGTGAGGGGTGACTGTGTTTCTGGTGCTGTGTCGAGTGAGGGGGTGACTGTGTTTCTGGTGCTGTATCGAGTGAGGGGGTGACTGTGTTTCTGGTGCTGTATCGAGTGAGGGGGTGACTGTGTTCCTCTGGTGCTGTGTCGAGTGAGGGGTGACTGTGTTCCTCTGGTGCTGTGTCGAGTGAGGGGTGACTGTGTTTCTGGTGCTGTGTCGAGTGAGGGGTGACTGTGTTCCTCTGGTGCTGTGTCGAGTGAGGGGTGACTGTGTTTCTGGTGCTGTGTCGAGTGAGGGGTGACTGTGTTCCTCTGGTGCTGTGTCGAGTGAGGGGTGACTGTGTTTCTGGTGCTGTGTCGAGTGAGGGGGTGACTGTGTTTCTCTGGTGCTGTGTCGAGTGAGGGGGTGACTGTGTTCCTCTGGTGCTGTGTCGAGTGAGGGGGTGACTGTGTTTCTGGTGCTGTGTCGAGTGAGGGGGTGACTGTGTTTCTGGTGCTGTGTCGAGTGAGGGGGTGACTGTGTTCCTCTGGTGCTGTATCGAGTGAGGGGGTGACTGTGTTTCTGGTGCTGTGTCGAGTGAGGGGGTGACTGTGTTCCTCTGGTGCTGTATCGAGTGAGGGGGTGACTGTGTTCCTCTGGTGCTGTATCGAGTGAGGGGGTGACTGTGTTTCTGGTGCTGTGTCGAGTGAGGGGGTGACTGTGTTCCTCTGGTGCTGTATCGAGTGAGGGGTGACTGTGTTCCTCTGGTGCTGTGTCGAGTGAGGGGTGACTGTGTTCCTCTGGTGCTGTGTCGAGTGAGGGGTGACTGTGTTCTCTGGTGCTGTATCGAGTGAGGGGTGACTGTGTTTCTGGTGCTGTGTCGAGTGAGGGGTGACTGTGTTTCTGGTGCTGTGTCGAGTGAGGGGTGACTGTGTTCCTCTGGTGCTGTGTCGAGTGAGGGGTGACTGTGTTCCTCTGGTGCTGTGTCGAGTGAGGGGTGACTGTGTTTCTGGTGCTGTATCGAGTGAGGGGTGACTGTGTTCCTCTGGTGCTGTGTCGAGTGAGGGGTGACTGTGTTTCTGGTGCTGTGTCGAGTGAGGGGTGACTGTGTTTCTGGTGCTGTATCGAGTGAGGGGTGACTGTGTTCCTCTGGTGCTGTGTCGAGTGAGGGGTGACTGTGTTTCTGGTGCTGTGTCGAGTGAGGGGGTGACTGTGTTCCTCTGGTGCTGTATCGAGTGAGGGGGTGACTGTGTTCCTCTGGTGTTGTATCGAGTGAGGGGGTGACTGTGTTTCTCTGGTGCTGTGTCGAGTGAGGGGTGACTGTGTTCCTCTGGTGCTGTGTCGAGTGAGGGGGTGACTGTGTTCCTCTGGTGTTGTATCGAGTGAGGGGGTGACTGTGTTTCTCTGGTGCTGTATCGAGTGAGGGGGTGACTGTGTTTCTGGTGCTGTGTCGAGTGAGGGGGTGACTGTGTTTCTGGTGCTGTATCGAGTGAGGGGGTGACTGTGTTCCTCTGGTGCTGTGTCGAGTGAGGGGGTGACTGTGTTTCTGGTGCTGTATCGAGTGAGGGGGTGACTGTGTTCCTCTGGTGCTGTATCGAGTGAGGGGGTGACTGTGTTCCTCTGGTGCTGTATCGAGTGAGGGGGTGACTGTGTTTCTCTGGTGCTGTGTCGAGTGAGGGGGTGACTGTGTTCCTCTGGTGCTGTGTCGAGTGAGGGGGTGACTGTGTTTCTGGTGCTGTATCGAGTGAGGGGGTGACTGTGTTCCTCTGGTGCTGTATCGAGTGAGGGGGTGACTGTGTTTCTGGTGCTGTGTCGAGTGAGGGGGTGACTGTGTTTCTGGTGCTGTATCGAGTGAGGGGGTGACTGTGTTCCTCTGGTGCTGTATCGAGTGAGGGGGTGACTGTGTTTCTCTGGTGCTGTGTCGAGTGAGGGGGTGACTGTGTTCCTCTGGTGCTGTGTCGAGTGAGGGGGTGACTGTGTTTCTGGTGCTGTATCGAGTGAGGGGGTGACTGTGTTCCTCTGGTGCTGTATCGAGTGAGGGGGTGACTGTGTTTCTGGTGCTGTGTCGAGTGAGGGGGTGACTGTGTTTCTGGTGCTGTATCGAGTGAGGGGGTGACTGTGTTTCTGGTGCTGTGTCGAGTGAGGGGGTGACTGTTTTCCTCTGGTGCTGTATCGAGTGAGGGGGTGACTGTGTTCCTCTGGTGCTGTATCGAGTGAGGGGTGACTGTGTTTCTCTGGTGCTGTATCGAGTGAGGGGTGACTGTGTTTCTGGTGCTGTATCGAGTGAGGGGTGACTGTGTTCCTCTGGTGCTGTATCGAGTGAGGGGTGACTGTGTTTCTCTGGTGCTGTGTCGAGTGAGGGGTGACTGTGTTCCTCTGGTGCTGTGTCGAGTGAGGGGTGACTGTGTTTCTGGTGCTGTGTCGAGTGAGGGGTGACTGTGTTTCTGGTGCTGTGTCGAGTGAGGGGGTGACTGTGTTCCTCTGGTGCTGTATCGAGTGAGGGGTGACTGTGTTTCTGGTGCTGTGTCGAGTGAGGGGTGACTGTGTTTCTGGTGCTGTATCGAGTGAGGGGTGACTGTGTTTCTGGTGCTGTGTCGAGTGAGGGGTGACTGTGTTCCTCTGGTGCTGTATCGAGTGAGGGGTGACTGTGTTCCTCTGGTGCTGTATCGAGTGAGGGGTGACTGTGTTTCTGGTGCTGTATCGAGTGAGGGGTGACTGTGTTTCTGGTGCTGTGTCGAGTGAGGGGTGACTGTGTTTCTGGTGCTGTATCGAGTGAGGGGTGACTGTGTTCCTCTGGTGTTGTATCGAGTGAGGGGTGACTGTGTTCCTCTGGTGCTGTGTCGAGTGAGGGGTGACTGTGTTCCTCTGGTGCTGTATCGAGTGAGGGGGTGACTGTGTTTCTCTGGTGTTGTATCGAGTGAGGGGGTGACTGTGTTCCTCTGGTGTTGTATCGAGTGAGGGGGTGACTGTGTTTCTCTCCCCTGCAGCACCGGGAGGGCCTGCTCATCTGCTTCCTGGTCTTGCAGAGCGCTGACATTGTCCTGAGCGTTCTGTCTCTCTTCTATGTCCAGCTGGGGCTCCCAGGGACACTCAACTACGAGGAGCTCCTCAAGAAATGGGTGAGAGATGCCTTAATATTCCTGTTGAAACTTCCCATAGTTTCCAAAGATTGTATTTATCAAAAAAAATGAAAAGTAAACTTTGTTGGTGGATCTGACTGTGTCTGCCTTGTTTTAGCCGAGACGGCAGGCCCAGGTCTCTGGTCGGTCTCTGACTGTGTTCTCTCCTGCAGCTGGCAGAGTGTTACTAACCCTTCCCTCGTCTCCCTCTAGACCTACTTGAATGGTGTGCATGAGCTCTCACCCCAGGACGTCAACAAGTTCATGATCATTTTCTCCACCATCTTCATCCTGGTTCTGCTTATTAAGGTAGGCCTTCCATTTCTTTGACCCTTTAAATGCAGGGCTGGTTTGGTACTCAGTCTTGGCTTGTAGCAAGAGTTATGGTTGTATAAATCAGGGCCTTGGGTAGTGTTGTTCCCTGGGGCTCTGCACAGCACAGATACCAGGACCAGAGGACACAGCTGGAAATTAAGTGGAGAGGCATAGGACAGAGGGTAAGAGATACACAGACAATGATGAGATTATGGGTTATATTGTTGATGCTGAATCACTAGGATCCTTTAAGACCCAACTTGAAAAAGGTTTGAGATCAATCAACAACTAGGACCCGGACAAGCAGTGATGGGCTCTCGCCTTTTTACGTTCGTATGTAAATGACTTTCTTTTTTGAAGAAGACTAATACGATTTAAGCTTGGATCTTATATTGTCATTATTATTATTATTTGTTTATTTAGCAGACGCCTTTATCCAAGGCGACTTACAGAGACTAGGGTGTGTGAACTATGCATCAGCTGCAGAGTCACTTACAACTACGTCTCACCCGAAAGACGGAGCACAAGGAGTTTAAGTGACATGCTCAGGGTCACACAATGAGTCAGTGGCTGAGGTGGAATTTGAACCGGGGACCTCCTGGTTACATGCCCTTTTCTTTAACCACTGGACCACACATCCATAACTTTAAACACCTGATTTCAAGATGTGTAGAGTAGTGTTAAAAGCAACAAACACATTAACATGAAACACACTGAGAAGATGACAGTGCAGCAGAGGTTATTGGGAAATGTAGTTCTTGGATCTTCCATCTGGACAAGCAACAAGCTTTTGTTGTGTCTCCTCTAGACAATGTGTCTTCCTTGAGTCCTAGCAAACAGGAGACTGGGGTGTGTATATTATATATATATATACATAATACATGGATGAAGGCTATATTTGCATCCCGAACCATTCGAAAAAAAGGCATAATACCACAGTAGTGACGTCAAAAAGTGATGATTCCTCTAGAGGAAAATATACTTGAACTTTCGACTCCTCGAGACCATCACTTTCAATTCAAACACAAAATGTCCAGTTTTCAATCACTCGACAACATCCACAGTACAGAAATGTTCATTAATGATTAACAAAATGAGAATACATTAAAAAATGAAAATAAGGTAATTTATGATGTCAGAGAAACTCTAGATGGAATTATTTTCGTGTAACTCACTGAAGCCATACACATACACATACACCTTTCCCTTTCTTAATAAACATTTCTTAAAACGTTCTGCACTCCTCCTTCCAGACAGGAAATGGGCGAGAGATAACCAGTGTAAATAAAACCCCAAATGTGACGCTGAGCAAAGAGGAGTAACTTTCTCCATCTACATCTAGAAAAGGCAACTTCAAACTTTGTATAAGCTGAGACGCTGACCCCTTTAATGACATGCCCCCCCCTCCACCCCGTGTGTGCTTCCAGAGATGCCCCTCCCCGTGTGTGCTTCCAGAGATGCCCCCCTCCGCCCGTGTGTGCTTCCAGAGATGCCCCCCCTCCCGTGTGTGCTTCCAGAGATGCCCCCCCTCCCGTGTGTGCTTCCAGAGATGCCCCCTCCCCCGTGTGTGCTTCCAGAGATGCCCTCCCTCCCCGTGTGTGCTTCCAGAGATGCCCCCCTCCCGTGTGTGCTTCCAGAGATGCCCCCCTCCCGTGTGTGCTTCCAGAGATGCCCCCCTCCCGTGTGTGCTTCCAGAGATGCCCCCCTCCCGTGTGTGCTTCCAGAGATGCCCCCCCTCCCGTGTGTGCTTCCAGAGATGCCCCCCCTCCCGTGTGTGCTTCCAGAGATGCCCCCCTCCCGTGTGTGCTTCCAGAGATGCCCCCCCTCCCGTGTGTGCTTCCAGAGATGCCCCCCTCCCGTGTGTGCTTCCAGAGATGCCCCCCTCCCGTGTGTGCTTCCAGAGATGCCCCCCCTCCCGTGTGTGCTTCCAGAGATGCCCTCCCCTCCCGTGTGTGCTTCCAGAGATGCCCCCCTCCCGTGTGTGCTTCCAGAGATGCCCCCCCTCCCGTGTGTGCTTCCAGAGATGCCCCCCTCCCGTGTGTGCTTCCAGAGATGCCCCCCCTCCCGTGTGTGCTTCCAGAGATGCCCCCCCTCCCGTGTGTGCTTCCAGAGATGCCCTCCCCCTCCCGTGTGTGCTTCCAGAGATGCCCCCCCCCGTGTGTGCTTCCAGAGATGCCCCCCTCCCGTGTGTGCTTCCAGAGATGCCCTCCCACCCTCCCGTGTGTGCTTCCAGAGATGCCCTCCCACCCTCCCGTGTGTGCTTCCAGAGATGCCCCCCTCCCCGTGTGTGCTTCCAGAGATGCCCCCCCTCCCGTGTGTGCTTCCAGAGATGCCCTCCCTCCCCATGTGTGCTTCCAGAGATGCCCCCCTCCCCGTGTGTGCTTCCAGAGATGCCCCCCTCCCCGTGTGTGCTTCCAGAGATGCCCTCCCTCTCAAGCTGCTGTTTTCATTTCTTTTAAACATACATTCCGGTTCTTTACCTAACAGCTCTGCGTTGTTTTAGGCCCGATTAGTGGATTTTTGGTGGGTTGCTCTGAATAAAACACGTGTTGATTTGCTTTTTTAAAATTTTGCGGCTTGAAGTCTCGAGAATCGAACCCTATCCAGCCCAAACCCTCAACCCCTCTCCCAGTCTGCTCAGGACTGACTCAGAGAAAGAGAGACTGTTTGAGGAATTTATTGACTTATCCCAAGGTATTTGTACAGCCCTTCAGGTATGCATACTCATTTCCATAGAGGCCCCAATACTGGACCAGAGAGCAGGGAAGGGGGAAGGGGGAGGGGGGATTTGCTGTAATTCTGAGCAATTCTGTTCTTAATTTTGAATGAAATTAACAGGAATTGTATTCTCTACCCAAGTGCATTGAGGTTGCCCTTTCCCCCACTCAGACCCCTGTGTATTTTGGGATCCCAGAATAGATAATCATCATCAAATACATAGAAAATATTTTAATGAGCAATGTTTTCCAAAAGTGCAGTGGTGCCCCAATTTTTTGCAGAACGACTAAGAGGACAGTGACAGGGTAGCGTCACTGGCAAGGCTTGTTTCTGTCAGGGAGAGAGGCTCAGACACAACAAGCTGCAGTTTGAGTGCTATTGCGCATGTTGAATTACACAAACACAACAAACAAACAAATAGGCAAGGTGGCCAAAACAAAACAACAAAAACAACTGGACATTCGCCTTCACCATAAACTCCCAACACAGAATACCTCCACTGGTTCCACTCACCTGCATACCAACACCAAACAACACAGATGTTCCCTGTTTATACACCTGTGGCTGGAGCCTAATTAATCATTAATCATTCAGTTATGGCCCCAGCCACATTCCCACGTGTGTTCTGGCAGGGAAGAATTGAACCCCTCCCTGCCATCCCAATATTCCCCACACACACCCACACATTTACACTCAATTCGGTCCTAAACAGTTAATTGCCGAAAAAAACATCGCCAGGGAAAAGGGAGGGGAGGAGAGAGAAGAGGAGGGTTTTGTCACCCGCTACCAAACATCCCTCTTTTGTAGGGCCTCACACCCACCCATCACTTGTAACAGTAAAGTGCACGCAGCCAATCAGTGGTACAGAGGCGGGCATCACATTTTTATGGCCCACAGTGCAACAGAACGTAATATCTGTCACCTGCTAACCTTACTTATACTGGTAGGAAAGCATTTACTAAAGTTATTTATGAGCCTCTAAGGGCCCATGCCATCCTGGTAAAGTACTGCACATTCCATCCTGCTCTTAGTGCTGTTCCGTTCAGCTGCTTGGCAGATTTTGTTCCACATCCAAATCGACTTGGACACCATGTGGGGCTCCTGGGCAGGCAAGGTGGCAAGCAGATGGGAAGGAGGCAGAGAGGCAGGGAGGAAAGCAGACAGGGAGGGAAGGAGGGAGGCAGGCAGGCAAGCAGGCAGGCAGGCAGGCAGGAAGGGAGGTAGGCATGCAGGGAGGCAGGCAGGCAGACAGGCAGGCAGGCAGGCAGGCAGGCAGGCAGGCTGGCAGGCAGGGAGGCAGGCAGGCAGGCAGGCAGGGAGGCAGACAGGTAGGCAGGCAGGCAGGCAGACAGGTAGGCAGGCAGGCAGGCAGACAGGTAGGCAGACAGGTAGGCAGGCAAACAGGTAGGCAGGCAGGCAGGCAGGCAGGGAAGCAGTCAGGCAGGGATGCAGGCAGGCAGGGAGGCAGGCAGAGAGGTAGGCAGGCAGGCAGGCAGGCAGGCAGGTAGGCAGGCAGGCACACTTGCTCCTAATGCAATGTTGGCTGCCCTGCACTCTGGTTTTAGCTCTGTGAGCCAGGGAAGCACTCCTCTTGTATTGACCTGGAAAGGTAGTACATTCCTTGGCTGTACAGTCTGTCTGCTTGATACGATCATTAAGAGAGCACCTCAGCAAAAACCTCATGCAGTGTATTCCGTTCCCAACAGTATTGACTGAGCTCTGTGTACAGAGTAAAACGAAGGACATTTTCCAGTCGATTTGGTTCCCACACTGAAAAGGAGTGCTAGGCAAGCCTGTAAAAAGCATGTAATAGTAGCACTATTAATAACCCAGCCTGCCCTTTTAAAGGGGTGCTAAGCAAGTCTAAACACTGCTGTTACAAACTCTTACCTCTTAGTGAGAACATCAGAGATGGAGCAAGTAGTTTACTGCCAACCCACACCCAGTCCTGCCTCCCAAAACAGTTATTTATGTACAGGCTTAACAATATGTTTAAGAAAACTACACTGAGAATGTGTCTGTTAGGTTAGCTCTATATTGAGACCCAGCGATTGTGAAGCGTCCGCTCACTGGTGTGGTCTGCTTCTGTTTCAGATCTACACCGTGAGCTGTGTGGGGAAGTGCTACAGGTTCATCAAGAATCACAACCAGCCTCCCAGCCACAACGAATGCAAGGCCATGGTAAGAGCAAGCAGGCTGTCTATCTACACACGTCTGTCTGTCTGTCAGGTTCACTGTGGCTCTGTTTGTGGAGTATAGAGAAAGGCTTTGTTTTGTTTACTGGCACCCTGAGTGAAGCAGAGCACTGAGAAACATGGAGAAGGGCATTTCAATCATCGCCTCGTTCAGAAGCTCTTATCATGTGACAGGAAGGCTTGAGACAGCAGATGGAGAAGGGGAACAAGAAGGCTGATAAACCACAATGATAAGCAGAGGGTGCAGTTTTTCACTGTCATCACGGATTTCACCTTTTCCGTGAAATGTACTCAATGCTGTGTAATATGTATTTCCCATTTTTGAAAGAATAGTGTATATATACACAGATTTTTATTACTTATAAATAAATACAGCAATCGTTTGCCTTATTGACGCGCTGTCTGTTACACTGCATTAGGAACCTGGCAGCCGGTTTAGTTTGCTTCCGGTAAATGATTGAACACACACTGCATAGAGCTGCATGATTTCTTTAAAATGTCTTCAACGAAACAGACACCAGCTGCATCAAAGATC
>JAGXEW010000683.1:52469-70154 GCA_030684275.1 Acipenser oxyrinchus oxyrinchus
GATCTTTGATGCAGCTGGTGTCTGTTTCGTTGAAGACATTTTAAAGAAATCGTGCAGCTCTATGCAGTGTGTGCTCAATCCTGATGTAACTACTGTTATCTGCTCTTGAACTGCCCCATATCAAATCGTACTGTGTTTTGTATTTGCTCTTATTAGGACTGAAGTCATTGTATTTTGTGTATTGCTCTTAATTGTACTGTAATTCTTGATATGTATTTTATTTCATAAATAATAATAATAATAATAATAATAATAATAATAATAATAATCATTTTTAATATAGCGCCTTTCACAATAACAATTGCAGCAAAGCTTCACATGAATAAAACATTGACAAATATTAATAAAAGAATGCAAGAAAAGCAATAAAAACAAAAGAAACACATAGAACAGTAAAACGAGGCAGAGAATAAAAGGAACATCATTTTAGCATAAAAACACTACATTATAAAAGTGTGTTTTTCATCTTGTTGTAAAAGCAGTGACACTTGGTGCTTCCCTTACAGAGCTAGGCAGATCATTCCAGAGTTTAGGGGCCCTATAACTGAATGCTCTACCACCTGTGGTTTTTTTTTGTAATTTGTGGGACAGTAAGCAACCTGGCATTCTGTGATCTGAGTGGTGTCTAGGAATATATGGTATTAAAAGATCATTTAAATACGATGGGGCAAGGCCATTTAATGCCTTACAAGTTAAAAGCAACACCTTAAAATCTATCCTGAATGGGACTGGAAGCCAGTGCAGAGATGCCAGCACAGCAGTAATGTGATCTCGTCTCTAGTCCCAGTTCAAATTCTAGCTGCAGCATTTTGTATAAGTTGCAGTTGAGATATAACATGGCTATGAGTACCAGAGAACAGAGCATAACCAATTCTAGAAGATACAAAAGCATGCATCAGTCTCTCAGTATCTGAGTGGGCAAGCATACTTCTCAATTTGGTGATATTTCTTAGATGATAAAAATACATTTTAGTAATATTCCTGATGTGTGTCTCAAAAGAAAGATTTGGGATGAAGATCACACCCAGATTTCTCATTTCATCTGCAAGTTCATAAGAGAAGCCACAAGGAGTAAATCAGACATGTTACTTTGTTTATTCTGAGACCCCAGAATCATCACTTCTGTATTATCTGAGTTTAGCATTAAAAGTTTTCAAGCATCCATTTTTATGTCAGCAAGACAGGTGCTCAAAATATTTAGAGCCGAGGTGTCTCCCTGTTTCAGGGATAGATATAGCTGTGTATCATCAGTGTAATAATGAGAATGAGCCCCATAGCCCAGAGGCAGCATGAAAACAGCGTTGGGCCAAGAATTGAGCCCTGTGGGACCCCACATGTAACCTTTGACAACACCCCTAGCCCAGTAAAGCCCTTATTTCTATAATCAGATAACTAGGGCTATTTTTTCAATGTTAAAATTGCTTATTTCATGACATTTCACAGTCTAAAAATAGGTACTGTAAAGCCATAAATATTTGTGAGCCTTTTATTAGTTTTTCGTATGAAAAAACGCAAACAATTTTGGGATGAAATCTAATTCCACATCAGATATTGCAACCGTGCCAACGCTTCTGGAGCAAAATAGGTTTTATGGTGTGATTCGCCAAATATTTTGGTTCAAATATTTATGGCTTTACAGTACTTTTACGATTAAACATAAGAACATAAGAAGATAAGAAAGTTTACAAAGGAGAGGTTGTTAGTAGCTTATTGATCCCAGAATCTCATCAAGCAGCTTCTTGAAGGATCCCAGGGTGTCAGCTTCAACAACATTACTGGGGAGTTGGTTCCAGACCCTCACAATTCTCTGTGTAAAAAGTGCTTCATATTTTCTGTTCTGAATGCCCCTTTATCTAATCTCCATTTGTGACCCCTGGTCCTTGTTTCTTTTTCAGGTCGAAAAAGTCCCCTGGGTCGACATTGTCTATACCTTTTAGGATTTTGAATGTTTGAATCAGATCACAGCGTAGTCTTCTTTGTTCAAGACTGAATAGATTCAATTATTTTAGCCTGTCTGCATAAACATAATATTTATTAAAGCAGAAAAAACAGCCACATTGAAGATGTATCATTTTCTGTAGAGTTATTATACAACAAATCTTCCTAAATATTTAAATACTTCCCTGAAAAACAGTAAATGCTAAATTGTAGAATATTTCGTTTTTACGTCCACCTTTTAAACACATTCTATTTTAAGCATCAATGAATTATCAAACAAAATAAAACATAAATAATGTAAATGTTAAGATAACAACAGTCCCCTTCATGTACTGGACTGAACGATCTTTAGCAGAAATATTTCCGATCTTTGATGCAGCTGGTGTCTGTTTCGTTGAAGACATTTTAAAGAAATCATGCAGCTCTGTGCAGTGTGTGTTCAATCATTTACCGAAGCAAACTAAACCGGCTGCTAGGTTCCTAATGAAGTGTAACAGGCAGTGCATCAATAAGGCAAACGATTGCTGTATTTATTTATAAGTAATTAAAAATATGTGTATGTATGCACTATTCTTTCAAAAATGGGAAATACATATTACACAGCATTGAGTACATTTCACGGAAATGGTGAAATCCGTGATGACAGTGAAAACTGCACCCTCTGCTTATCATTGTGGTTTATCAGCCTTCTCGTTCCCCTTCTCCATCTGCTGTCTCAAGCCTTCCTGTCACATGATAAGAGCTTCTGAACGAGGCGATGATTGAAATGCCCTTCTCCATGTTTCTCAGTGCTCTGCTTCACTCAGGGTGCCAGTAAACAAACAAAGCCATTCTCTATACTCCACAAACAGAGCCACAGCGAACCTGACAGACAGACAGACAGACAGACGTGTGTAGATAGACAGCCAGCTTGCTCTTACCATGGCCTTGCATTCGTTGTCGCTGGGGGCTGGTTGCGATTCTTGATGAACCTGTAGCACTTCCCCACACAGCTCACGGTGTAGATCTGAAACAGAAGCAGACCACACCAGTGAGCGCACGCTTCACAATCGCTGGGTCTCAATATAGAGCTAACCTAACAGACACATTCTCAGTGTAGTTTTCTTAAACATATTGTTAAGCCTGTACATAAATAACTGTTTTTGGGAGGCAGGACTGGGTGTGGGTTGGCAGTAAACTACTTGCTCCATCTCTGATGTTCTCACTAAGAGGTAAGAGTTTGTAACAGCAGTGTTTAGACTTGCTTAGCACCCCTTTAAAAGGGCAGGCTGGGTTATTAATAGTGCTACTATTACATGCTTTTTACAGGCTTGCCTAGCACTCCTTTTCAGTGTGTGGGAACCAAATCGACTGGAAAATGTCCTTCGCTTTTACTCTGTACACAGAGCTCAGTCAATACTGTCGGGAACGGAATACACTGCATGAGGTTTTTGCTGCGGTGCTCTCTTAATGATCGTATCAAGCAGACAGACTGTACAGCCAAGGAATGTACTACCTTTCCAGGTCAATACAAGAGGAGTGCTGCCCTGGCTCACAGAGCTAAAACCAGAGTGCAGGGCAGCCAACATTGCATTAGGAGCAAGTGTGCCTGCCTGCCTGTCTGCCTGCCTGCCTGCCTGCCTGCCTCTGCCTGCCTGCCTGCTTGCCTCCCTGCCTCCCTGCATCCCTGCCTGACTGCTTCCCCTGCCTGCCTGCCTGCCTGCCTACCTGTTGGCCTGCATACCTGTCTGCCTGCCTGCCTGCCTGCCTACCTGTCTGCCTGCCTGCCTGCTTGCCTGCCTGCCTGCCTGCCTACCTGCCTGCCTGTCTGCCTGCCTACCTCTCTGCCTGCCTGCCTGCCTGCCTCCCCTGCCTGCCTGCATCCCTGCCTGACTGCTTCCCTGCCTGCCTGCCTGCCTACCTGTTTGCCTGCCTACCTGTCTGCCTACCTGTCTGCCTGCCTGCCTGCCTGCCTGCCTGCCTACCTGTCTGCCTGCCTGCCTGCTTGCCTGCCTGCCTGCCTGCCTACCTGTCTGCCTGCCTGCCTGCCTGCCTGGCAGCCTGCCTCCTTGCCTGCCTGTCTGCCTGCCTGCCTCCCTGCATGCCTACCTCCCTTCCTGCCTGCCTGCCTCCCTCCTTCCCTCCCTGTCTGCTTTCCTCCCTGCCTCTCTGCCTCCTTCCCATCTGCTTGCCACCTTGCCTGCCCAGGAGCCCCACATGGTGTCCGAGTCGATTTGGATGTGGAACAAAATCTGCCAAGCAGCTGAACGGAACGGCACTAAGAGCAGGATGGAATGTGCAGTACTTTACCAGGATGGCATGGGCCCTTAGAGGCTCATAAATAACTTTAGTAAATGCTCTCCTACCAGTATAAGTATGGTTAGCAGGTGACAGATATTACGTTCTGTTGCACGGTGGGCCATAAAAATGTGATGCCCGCCTCTGTACCACTGATTGGCTGCGTGCACTTTACTGTTACAAGTGATGGGTGGGTGTGAGGCCCTACAAAAGAGGGATGTTTGGTAGCGGGTGACAAAACCTCCTCTCTCTCTCCTCCCTCCCTTTTCCCTGGCGATGTTTTTTCGGCAATTAACTGTTTAGGACCGAATTGAGTGTAAATGTGTGGGTGTGTGTGGGGAATATTGGGATGGCAGGGAGGGGTTCAATTCTCCCTGCCAGAACACACGTGGGAATGTGGCTGGGGCCATAACTGAATGATTAATGATTAATTAGGCTCCAGCCACAGGTGTATAAACAGGGAACATCTGTGTTGTTTGGTGTTGGTGTGCAGGTGAGTGGAACCAGTGGAGGTACTCTGTGTTGGGAGTTTATGGTGAAGGCGAATGTCCAGTCGTTTTGTTGTTTTGTTTTGGCCACCTTGCCTATTTGTTTGTTTGTTGTGTTTGTGTAATTCAACATGCTAATAGCACTCAAACTGCAGCTTGTTGTGTCTGAGCCTCTCTCCCTGACAGAAACAAGCCTTGCCAGTGACGCTACCCTGTCACTGTCCTCTTAGTCGTTCTGCAAAAATTGGGGCACCACTGCACTTTTGGAAAACATTGCTCATTAAAATATTTTCTATGTATTTGATGATGATTATCTATTCTGGGATCCCAAAATACACAGGGGTCTGAGTGGGGGAAAGGGCAAGCTCAATGCACTTGGGTAGAGAATACAATTCCTGTTAATTTCATTCAAAATTAAGAACAGAATTGCTCAGAATTACAGCAAATCCCCCTTCCCCTGCTCTCTGGTCCAGTATTGGGGCCTCTATGGAAATGAGTATGCATACCTGAAGGGCTGTACAAATACCTTGGGATAAGTCAATAAATTCCTCAAACAGTCTCTCTTTCTCTGAGTCAGTCCTGAGCAGCCTGGGAGAGGGGTTGAGGGTTTGGGCTGGATAGGGTTCGATTCTCGAGACTTCAAGCCGCAAAATTTTAAAAAAGCAAATCAACACGTGTTTTATTCAGAGCAACCCACCAAAAATCCACTAATCGGGCCTAAAACAACGCAGAGCTGTTAGGTAAAGAACCGGAAAGTATGTTTAAAAGAAATGAAAACAGCAGCTTGAGAGGGAGGGCATCTCTGGAAGCTGACACGGGGAGGGGGGGAGGGCATCTCTAGAAGCACACACGGGGAGGGGTGGCATCTCTGGAAGCACACACGGGGCGGGTGGCATCTCTGGAAGCACACACGGGGGAGGGGAGGGCATCTCTGGAAGCACACATGGTGCGGAGGGGAGGGCATCTCTGGAAGCACACACGGGCGGGTGGCATCTCTGGAAGCACACACGGCGGGGGGCATCTCTGGAAGCACACACGGGCGGGGGCATCTCTGGAAGCACACACGGGCGGGGGCATCTCTGGAAGCACACACGGGCGGAGGGGAGGGCATCTCTGGAAGCACACACGGGCGGAGGGAGGGCATCTCTGGAAGCACACACAGGGCGGAGTAGGCATCTCTGGAAGCACACACGGGCAGGGGGGCATCTCTGGAAGCACACACGGGGGGCATCTCTGGAAGCACACACGGGAGGGGGGGCATCTCTGGAAGCACACACAGGGGAGGGGAGGGCATCTCTGGAAGCACACACAGGGAGGGGGGCATCTCTGGAAGCACACACGGGCGGGGGGCATCTCTGGAAGCACACACAGGGCGGAGGGGCATCTCTGGAAGCACACACGGGCGGAGTGGGCATCTCTGGAAGCACACACGGGCGGGTGGCATCTCTGGAAGCACACACGGGCGGAGGGAGGGCATCTCTGGAAGCACACACGGGGCAGGGGGCATCTCTGGAAGCACACACGGGAGGGGGGCATCTCTGGAAGCACACACAGGAGGGGGGGCATCTCTGGAAGCACACACAGGAAGGGGGAGGGCATCTCTGGAAGCACACACGGGGAGGGGAGGGCATCTCTGGAAGCACACACGGGAGGGGGGGCATCTCTGGAAGCACACACAGGGGGCATCTCTGGAAGCACACACGGGCAGGAGGGGCATCTCTGGAAGCACACACGGGCGGAGTGGGCATCTCTGGAAGCACACACGGGGGAGTGGGCATCTCTGGAAGCACACACGGGCGGAGGGGGGCATATCATTAAAGGGGTCAGCGTCTCAGCTTATACAAAGTTTGAAGTTTCCTTTTCTAGATGTAGACGGAGAAAGTTACTCCTCTTTGCTCAGCGTCACATTTGGGGTTTTATTTACACTGGTTATCTCTCGACCATTTCCTGTCTGGAAGGAGGAGTGCAGAACGTTTTTAGAAATGTTTATTAAGAAAGGGAAAGGTGTATGTATATATATATATATATATATATATATATATATATATATATATATATATATATATATATATATATATATATATATATATATATATATATATATATATATATATATATATATATATATATATATATATATATATATAATAGATTGGCTTCAGTGAGTTACACGAAAATAATTCCATCTAGAGTTTCTGTGACATCATAAATTACCTTGTTTTCATTTTTTTAATGTATTCTCATTTTGTTAATCATTAATGAACATTTCTGTACTGTGGATGTTGTCGAGTGATTGAAAACTGGACATTTTGTGTTTGAATTGAAAGTGACAGTCTCGAGGAGTCGAAAGTTCAAGTATATTTTCTTCTAGAGGAATCATCACTTTTTGACGTCACTACTGTGGTATTATGCCTTTTTTTTGAATGGTTTGGGATGCAAATATAGCCTTCATCCATGTATTATGTATATAATATACACACCCCAGTCTCCTGTTTGCTAGGACTCAAGGGAGACACATTGTCTAGGGGAGACACAGCAATAGCTTGTTGCTTGTCCAGTTGGAAGATACAAGAACTACATTTCCCAATAACCTCTGCTGCACTGTCATCTTCTCAGTGTGTTTCATGTTAATGTGTTTGTTGCTTTTAGCACTACTCTACACATCTTGAAATCAGGTGTTTAAGGTTATGGATGTGTGGTCCAGTGGTTAAAGAAAAGGGCATGTAACCAGGAGGTCCCCAGTTCAAATTCCACCTCAGCCACTGACTCATTGTGTGACCCTGAGCATGTCACTTAATCCTTGTGCTCCGTCTTTCAGGTGAGACGAAGTTGTAAGTGACTCTACAGCTGATGCATAGTTCACACACCCCAGTCTCTGTAAGTCGCCTTGGATAAAGCGCCTGCTAAATAAACAAATAATAATAATAATGACAATATAAGATCCAAGCTTAAATCAGTATTAGTCTTCTTCAAAAAGAAAGTCATTTACATACGAACGTAAAAGGCGAGAGCCCATCACTGCTTGTCCGGTTCCTAGTTGCTGATTGATCTCAAGCCTTTTCAAGTTGGGTCTTAAAGGATCCTAGTGATTCAGCATCAACAATATAACCCATAATCTCATCATTGTCTGTGTATCTCTTACCCTCTGTCCTATGCCTCTCCACTTAATTTCCAGCTGTGTCCTCTGGTCCTGGTATCTGTGCTGTGCAGAGCCCCAGGGAACAACACTACCCAAGGCCCTGATTTATACAACCATAACTCTTGCTACAAGCCAAGACTGAGTACCAAACCAGCCCTGCATTTAAAGGGTCAAAGAAATGGAAGGCCTACCTTAATAAGCAGAACCAGGATGAAGATGGTGGAGAAAATGATCATGAACTTGTTGACGCCCTGGGGTGAGAGCTCATGCACACCATTCAAGTAGGTCTAGAGGGAGACGAGGAAGGGTTAGTAACACTCTGCCAGCTGCAGGAGAGAACACAGTCAGAGACTGACCAGAGACCTGGGCCTGCCGTCTCGGCTAAAACAAGGCAGACACAGTCAGATCCACCAACAAAGTTTACTTTTCATTTTTTTGATAAATACAATCTTTGGAAACTATGGGAAGTTTCAACAGGAATATTAAGGCATCTCTCACCCATTTCTTGAGGAGCTCCTCGTAGTTGAGTGTCCCTGGGAGCCCCAGCTGGACATAGAAGAGAGACAGAACGCTCAGGACAATGTCAGCTCTGCAGGACCAGGAAGCAGATGAGCAGGCCCTCCCGGTGCTGCAGGGGAGAGAAACACAGTCACCCCTCACTCGATACAGCACCAGAGGAACACAGTCACCCCCTCACTCGATACAGCACCAGAGGAACACAGTCACCCCTCACTGATACAGCACCAGAGGAACACAGTCACCCCTCACTCGATACAGCACCAGAAACACAGTCACCCCTCACTCGATACAGCACCAGAGGAACACAGTCACCCCTCACTCGATACAGCACCAGAAACACAGTCACCCCTCACTCGATACAGCACCAGAAACACAGTCACCCCTCACTCGATACAGCACCAGAAACACAGTCACCCCTCACTTGATACAGCACCAGAGGAACACAGTCACCCCTCACTCGATACAGCACCAGAAACACAGTCACCCCTCACTCGATACAGCACCAGAAACACAGTCACCCCTCACTCGATACAGCACCAGAAACACAGTCACCCCTCACTCGACACAGCACCAGAAACACAGTCACTCCCTCACTCAATACAGCACCAGAAACACAGTCACCCCCTCACTCGACACAGCACCAGAAACACAGTCACCCCTCACTCGACACAGCACCAGAAACACAGTCACTCCCTCACTCAACACAGCACCAGAAACACAGTCACCCCTCACTCGACACAGCACCAGAGGAACACAGTCACTCCCTCACTCGACACAGCACCAGAAACACAGTCACCCCTCACTCGATACAGCTTGAAATTTGCAAATGTATATAAAATACAAAATAATGAAATACACTTTACTTATCATGCTAAAACATGAACTGTGATGCCAGAGCTACAGCAGCCAGCATCCCAAGACCAGCTCCAGTCCCATTTCTACCAGCAATCACAGCAATGACACCAGAGCGTTGAAAAGAGAAACCAGACACATGACTTTTCACGCTGTGTTGTCTCTCGGGTCATGTCTTATATTTCGGTGTGTGCAAGTCATCACTGAGGCTCTGTTCCCATCCCTGATCTATCTCAGCCATGCAGGGCCGCTGATCAGGGGTTTCATTGCAGCTCACACGTTCCATTTGCTCTGCAGTCTCAGCAACAGGAGCTCATTTTATGTATTTATTTTTCTGTACAAGTTTCCTCAGTAATGAGCCCTCACATTCAGTGGCCCGACAGTTACCTGTAATTTACTTTCCACTAGAAGTTATTTCAAAGGGAATTTCCAGGTAAACACTGTCGCACAAAAGGATCAATGTTAGACCCTGTTTGGGGATTCCAGGATCGGAGCAGTGTGGAAGGGAGCATGGAGAGGGTGTGGAGGTGGGGATCCAATCAAGATGGGAAGAATGGATAGTAAAGCACTGAGCAGCTTCTGAGTCCAAACACACAGACATACTAGATAGAAATCTCTTTCTTCACTTCATAAACATCTATTTATGGATGACTAGCTTTGACATATTGACATATTTTAGATGTAAAGACTGGATATCTGTAAGAAACAAACTAGAACATGGATATATAAAACATTGGTGGTGATCACTCTTTCAGTTAATAAGACTGTAATGTAGCTAAGTCCACAGGAAACACAACTGTGGTGCGGATATGAAAGCAACTTCCAACCGAGCACCTACTATCAGCTCTCTGGCAAAATAAATTTGCATGGTATTTTTGCAATTTCCCCATGGTTATACTATGCATTTAGCACAGATTAACAAGGCTTGTAATATGCACTGCTATACCTCTGTGTGTTCTGCCATGATTTCACTATGTTTCACTACTTTGATATGCTCTTGCTCTGGTAGACTTTAATAAGGGAAGACTTGTTGAGGTTGTTTAGGTAGTGAGGTCGACAAGCATTTGGAATTGAACTGCACACATGAACGGCTTTCATACTGGTGACTGCAGTGCCTTTACAAACCAGTACCTGCAGTGCCTTTACAAACCAGTACCTGCAGTGCCTTTACAAACCAGTACCTGCAGTGCCTTTACAAACCAGTACCTGCAGTGCCTTTACAAACCAGTACCTGCAGTGCCTTTACAAACCAGTACCTGCAGTGCCTTTACAAACCAGTACCTGCAGTGCCTTTACAAACCAGTACCTGCAGTGCCTTTACAAACCAGTACCTGCAGTGCCTTTACAAACCAGTACCTGCAGTGCCTTTACAAACCCAGTACGCTTTCCTTTAATACAAAGGAGAGGCCGGGAGTTCCTGGAAATCAGTGAATGGGGGTTTCTGACACACCTCCATGCAGATGCCTCCCTGTGTAAAGGAAGAGTGGAACACCCACTAGTCTGGGGCTCAGGCCATTAGTGTAGCTGCAGAGAGGCAACCGACTACAACACTGTAGTGAAAGAAAGAAGGGGACTTTCACATGTCAGTGTAAAAGAACAATATACTGGCTGCCCTTTATGGTTCTGAAATCAGTTTAGCTGCCCTTTATTCTACAGCTTCCCAGTTTTAAAATAAGTAACACTTGTTTATTTACTTTGTAATGGATCACCTCCTCGTGGTTGATCAGTTAATAACACTGCCATCCGCATAGGACCCGTGCCTACCTCTCTACACAGCCTGCTCTCACAGGACCCGTGCCTCCCTCTCTACACAGCCTGCTCTACAGGACCCGTGCCTCCCTCTCTACACAGCCTGCTCTCACAGGACCCATGCCTCCCTCTCTACACAGCCTGCTCTCACAGGACCCGTGCCTACCTCTCTACACAGCCTGCTCTCACAGGACCCGTGCCTCCCTCTCTACAGAGCCTGCTCCCACAGGACCGTGCCTCCCTCTCTTCACAGCCTGCTCTCACAGGACCCGTGCCTCACCTCTCTACACAGCCTGCTCTCACAGGACCCGTGCCTACCTCTCTACACAGCCTGCTCTCACAGGACCCATGCCTCCCTCTCTACGCAGCCTGCTCTCACAGGACCTGTGCCTACCTCTCTACACAGCCTGCTCTCACATTCTCTACTTGAATAGGAAGACGCTCATTTTGACCCGTATGGTTTGCATCCAGCCCTCGCCTTCCCATTCAATTCAATGGGCTGAGATGCCAATTCATTACAAACTTCTAAAACTATGTTCATTATTATTTGTTTATTTAGCAGACACCTTTATCCAAAGCAACTCACAGAGACTAGGGTGTATGAACTATGCATCAGCTGCAGAGTCACTTACAACCACGTCTCACCCGAAAGACGGAGCACAAGGAGGTTGAGTGACTTGCTCAGCGTCACACAATAAGTCAGTGGCTGAGGTGGGATTTGAACCAGGGACCTCCTGGTTACAAGCCCTTTCTTTAACCACTGGACCACACTGCCTCCTATGTTCATCTCCACAACACCATCCTATCAAGTCCTCTACTGTGTTTCTGTTCATCTTTTTGTTTCCAGACTTCTTTCTTTTCACTGCAACTCCAGTGAAGCCCATTTATCCAGCAACACAACACCATATTCACTTCCTGTGTCACAAGTAATAGAACCCTTCCTGCACCTTACACTACTCTGTGGTCTCAGCTGGGGTCGTATTATTTGTAACACAGGAAGAAAGTGACATGGGGAGTGGAACTGGGAGTGCTGCGGCAGGATAGACCTTCACCAGCATCTACATGAAAACAAACATCCCTGGTCTGGATTGTGAAGATGTAGAAAACACAGAAGAGGAAACTGATAGAATCCTGCTTTAGTGCAACACTGAAGACCGTACAGGACCCTGAAGTCATCGCTGTCCTCAGAAAGGGAGGCTCTTACCTTGAGCACCCCATAGAGCAGGCTGAGACCGGTGACAAACATTCCAAAGATCAGAAAAAGTTGGTGGTTGTATCCACTAAAAGAGAAAGCAAAAGGGGCATCGTTACTGTATCACATAACATTTGAACCGGTAGCACTTGTGATGAAGTGTGGGGTAAAGTGATGGAGGGCAGATACATAGGGCCATGCCTGAAAGAAGCATATACCCTTTCTGATCACTGAGATAAGAAATGTAGTTCAGGGAGATAATGGCAGCAGGCTAAAAGACCACATTTCCCAAGGGGCTTTGAGTGGCTAGAGTACAGGAGAATGGGTTGCACCTGTGCTTAATTAATGATGGGTATTTAAATGCCCTGAGGGGTTCTTCGGCAGTGTGGTGCTAATGTCTGTGAACAACAGAGGAGACTGGAGCGGAGGAATATTAAACACGGTAATAACAACAACTACTGTAGGTTGTGTGCTAAGCAAAAAGCTTAGCTGCCTGGGTGATAGTTAGGGTAAATGGCTGTTGTGTTAGTAAGTTCTCCAAAAAGGAGATAGAGTTTTATTTTGTCTTGGAATTTTGTTAAAATTGGTGACTCTGTGTCCCCATGGCAGGACACAGTAAAACTAAATAAACACACAGGTCCCACCCTGTAGAGGACCGCTGTGAAAGACCTGCTGAGTACTGTGGTAAATAACACCCCACGTTGCCACACACTTTGCATGAGAAGTGTCTCTAATGACGGTGTATTTACATAGTAGTTACTTAGTAAATACATGTGTACTTACACATCATTACAATGTTATTATGCATAGTTACAATGTCCTTAATGTGTAAATCTTTTTGCATGATATAACCCTAACCCTTTTCTGATAATTGTGTACTTACATATACAGTATTGTGCAAAAAGATTTAAACATGAAAGACGTTGTAACTATGCATAATAACATTGTAATTGTGTGTAAGTACACATGTTTTACTAAGTAACTACTATGTAATACCACAGTAATTAGAGACGCTTCATGTAAAGTGTTACCTTTAACCTTACTAATTTAAACAAATCATGGCTTAGAATTACATCACAGTGGAAAATAGGGCCCTCGCAGCATTTTATTTGAACCGCTTCAGTTTATGTTACTTGGAGCAGTGAACTCACAGACGCGTTCCTTGAAGGAGAGGAAGGGGGTGAGGGAATCCACAGCTGTCTTTCCCATAGGAGACTTTCACAATGGTGTCCATCAACAGAGTGCAGCTGAACATCTGAAACACATGAGCACAACACTGAGTTCATTGTATTGGTTGTTTAAATGTTGTTGAATTTACCATAGTTCACCATGGCTTGCCATGTTTTAAATATGTTTTACCGCACTTCTCTGGGCTTTACAATGCTTACCTACAATTTACTGTGCTTTATTACACTTTGCAATGCTTTTACTGTGGGACACATTTTATAAGGGCTGACGACGTTGCTAGCGACAGTTGACCTGTACACCCATCCAAAGTTATACATCTATGCAATGTCTAATACATACAGAATCAACACACACACACATTCCTCTTCATGGGACCGCTAAGAGATCCTTCACACTTTATCAACCAGAACTAGAGTCCACATCACCCAGTGATATAAGAACATGAATCAAAACTCATTTCAGCATTAAAGACATTGAGCGAGACTTCTAGCTGAAGCATTTGTCATGACATTTTATAAAGTATCTTTCAGTGTTTGTAAAACAGGAGGCACTTCCAGAGCTGTAGGTCACATTGCAGTAACATTGTCCTGAAGCACAGGAAGTGGTTAGGAACCTGGAAGCAGTAGCATTGCATGTAAAACATCGGCCTGTCCAAACACAAGCCAAGAACCAAAAGACCTCATGCTAGTAAGAGCTAAGAAAAGGGTTAGCAATCATTTAAAAGCACAGTCAATGTAAAAGTGTCATTTAAGTGTCTTGTTAAGGTTCTACTCCCACCCAGCGGCATTCTGGGGATGTAGTCCTGCAGCAAGCTCCTGGACTACATCTTTCCTCCCTCTACTCTGCCTCACTTGTCACAGGTATATTTTTGGTCAGAAGGTTTCTCTTATTATCCCTGGGAAGGGGTGTTGTGGAGGCGGTCCTACATATGTCACACTTCACATTTTTCACATATCTGGGGAATCTCTTCTTCAGCTGTCTTGAAACTTGATATTAACGTTATTTAGCAGACGTTCCTGAGAGAATCAGATGGTGGGGATACAGGAGGAGGGTGTGTCTGTCAGTACGTGGTCACTTTTTATACTGATAGATCAGATTTTGAATTTACAGACGTGGTGGGGAATGTATGTTACTTGTTTTATTACCAAGTTCCTTTTTAGTTTTACTGAAAATGAACTCTGAGATATAGATAAGTGATGCTACTTGGAGGTTTTGTGGCTAACACTGCCCTCCTGACTCATTTCCTGTGTGCAGCTTCATCGAGATAGAACATTTTAAATCTGATAAGTTTGTTTGCAGAGCACGTTCATAGCTGGGGTGAAGTCAGAAGTGTGATAGCTGGTGACATTTCCATCACAACACTGCTCAAATACACAGTCCTGGAGAAGACAGACAGACAGACACAACTCTCTCATCAAACTCTCTGAATGGCAGTTATGGTACTTAGCCACATGAAGCTTTCCTGTGATGTACTGTTATTGAAAAGTAATTGTTAAAATGAACTGTTCATTTCAATGCAATTCCGAGCTCCTTCATCTTCTGATAAAACCACAGTACCCCAAAATAAACAGAAAGACGTTTCTGGTAGCAACAGTTACCAGAAAAGCGGAAGTGTTGATTTCTGAAATAAGAACATAAGATGCCTGTTCACTGCCAGTGAGATATTGAGAGAGAGCTCAGAGTTTAGCAAGATCAATGCAAAAGAGGGGAGGGAGATATAGGCAAACCAAACTAGTAAACTTGTTTGTGTGATTAAAAATATCTCAGCTCTGTTGCACTTCCTATTGTCTGTGCACTGCTCAGAGCCTCGTGGTCACAGCAATGAAGACAGCTCCCTGCTAGTACGAATAGTCATACAATTACATTGTAATAAATGAGCCATTACCAATGCTTCCTGCTTACCTGTTACTAGCAATGTTAGATATGAAAAGTACAACCTTTAACCTCCTCGCTTATTCTAACTGTTAAACTCCACAAGCTTGTGTTTCAAATTCAACAACATACCAAATATTACTAGTACCATAGCAATGTATTAGCCCTTTCAAAGAAGTCACATTTAATGTTATGTGAAGCCCGTCAGGGAGAGAGATGACAAAGGGAGGGAGGCGTTGCATTTAATGTTATGTGAAGCCCATCAGGGAGAGAGATGACAAAGGGAGGGAGGCGTTGCATTTAATGTTATGTGAAGCCCATCAGGGAGAGAGATGACAAAGGGAGGGAGGCGTTGCATTTAATGTTATGTGAAGCCCATCAGGGAGAGAGATGACAAAGGGAGGGAGGCGTTGCATTTAATGTTATGTGAAGCCCATCAGGGAGAGAGATGACAAAGGGAGGGAGGCATTGCATTTAATGTTATGTGAAGCCGTACAAGGCAGGGGTTGGCAACTTGTCCATACACAGACACGCATGTCCGTGGCAAAAGTTATCAGTGTCCTTGGCTATGAATACGCCTGACACACACGCATGATTTTATCCATTTGAGAGTGCAATACAGCAAACTCATTACAGTGTGCGTTATCCATAGGACACTGCAATACAGCAAACTCATTACAGGAATGGCAAACAGTGCGTGGAATTCGGCTATATCCGAAAATTGCAAGCATGCAGTACCACAGCACAACCTACTGATTGGAACCTACTGCACCGCTCTACATCCAGATTGCATTGCCTTAGTGCACACCCTAACATTGGGCAACCCATGCAAGGGGCAATGAGAAAAGAAAAGAAAATGAAGAAGAAAAAGAAAAAGGGCAAGAAACAGCTGGTAAACAAAAATACAAACCCTGAAGTTCTTCTTTTAAAACCAATAAATCAGGAAGTGGGCTGTTTCTACACTAGCCAAAATGACAGATGTGTTAATGTGAAATATACAGTGAAACACACAGTGAAATATGAGCAAAACAAGACTGAAGATACTCAACTGAATCCGACTTCTTATTGAAAACGTCTGTAATGAACTCCTGCCTCTTTAAATGAGAAAATTCCACTTTACACTCACAAAATCAGACTCGTGTTCAAGAGGCATTAAATGTATATTTGTTTTGGTTAAAATTTTGTAAAACAAACAGATGCTTTTCTCCTTTGATAAAAATAAGAGTTAAACACTGGAGGAAATGCTTTGTACCCCCAGAAACCTGATAATACAGAACAGAGCTCCTCTAAATGAAACCTGATAATACAGAACAGAGCTCCTCTAAATGAAACCTGATAATACAGAACAGAGCTCCTCTAAATGAAACCTGATAATACAGAACAGAGCTCCTCTAAATGAAACCTGATAATACAGAACAGAGCTCCTCCAAATGAAACCTGATAATACAGAACAGAGCTCCTCTAAATGAAACCTGATAATACAGAACAGAGCTCCTCTGAATGAAACCTGATAATACAGAACAGAGCTCCTCTGAATGAAACCTGATAATACAGAACAGAGCTCCTCTGAATGAAACCTGATAATACAGAACAGAGCTCCTCCAAATGAAACCTGATAATACAGAACAGAGCTCCTCCAAATGAAACCTGATAATACAGAACAGAGCTCCTCCAAATGAAACCTGATAATACAGAACAGAGCTCCTCTGAATGAAACCTGATAATACAGAACAGAGCTCCTCCAAATGAAACCTGATAATACAGAACAGAGCTCCTCTAAATGAAACCTGATAATACAGAACAGAGCTCCTCTGAATGAAACCTGATAATACAGAACAGAGCTCCTCTGAATGAAACCTGATAATACAGAACAGAGCTCCTCTGAATGAAACCTGATAATACAGAACAGAGCTCCTCTAAATGAAACCTGATAATACAGAACAGAGCTCCTCCAAATGAAACCTGATAATACAGAACAGAGCTCCTCTAAATGAAACCTGATAATACAGAACAGAGCTCCTCTAAATGAAACCTGATAATACAGAACAGAGCTCCTCTGAATGAAACCTGATAATACAGAACAGAGCTCCTCTGAATGAAACCTGATAATACAGAACAGAGCTCCTCTAAATGAAACCTGATAATACAGAACAGAGCTCCTCCAAATGAAACCTGATAATACAGAACAGAGCTCCTCCAAATGAAACCTGATAATACAGAACAGAGCTCCTCTAAATGAAACCTGATAATACAGAACAGAGCTCCTCCAAATGAAACCTGATAATACAGAACAGAGCTCCTCCTAAATGAAACCTGATAATACAGAACAGAGCTCCTCTGAATGAAACCTGATAATACAGAACAGAGCTCCTCTAAATGAAACCTGATAATACAGAACAGAGCTCCTCTAAATGAAACCTGATAATACAGAACAGAGCTCCTCTGAATGAAACCTGATAATACAGAACAGA
>JAGXEW010000684.1:0-15000 GCA_030684275.1 Acipenser oxyrinchus oxyrinchus
CTCCTGAAACACAGAGAGAGGGCTCACACTCCTGAAACACAGAGAGAGGGCTCACACTCCTGAAACACAGAGAGAGGGGCTCACACTCCTGAAACACAGAGAGAGGGCTCACACTCCTGAAACACAGAGAGAGGGGCTCACACTCCTGAAACACAGAGAGAGGGCTCACACTCCTGAAACACAGAGAGAGGGGCTCACACTCCTGAAACACAGAGAGAGGGGCTCACACTCCTGAAACACAGAGAGAGGGGCTCACACTCCTGAAACACAGAGAGAGGGCTCACACTCCTGAAACACAGAGAGAGGGCTCACACTCCTGAAACACAGAGAGAGGGCTCACACTCCTGAAACACAGAGAGAGGGGCTCACACTCCTGAAACACAGAGAGAGGGGCTCACACTCCTGAAACACAGAGAGAGGGGCTCACACTCCTGAAACACAGAGAGAGGGCTCACACTCCTGAAACACAGAGAGAGGGCTCACACTCCTGAAACACAGAGAGAGGGCTCACACTCCTGAAACACAGAGAGAGGGCTCACACTCCTGAAACACAGAGAGAGGGGCTCACACTCCTGAAACACAGAGAGAGGGGCTCACACTCCTGAAACACAGAGAGAGGGCTCACACTCCTGAAACACAGAGAGAGGGGCTCACACTCCTGAAACACAGAGAGAGGGCTCACACTCCTGAAACACAGAGAGAGGGGCTCACACTCCTGAAACACAGAGAGAGGGGCTCACACTCCTGAAACACAGAGAGAGGGCTCACACTCCTGAAACACAGAGAGAGGGGCTCACACTCCTGAAACACAGAGAGAGGGGCTCACACTCCTGAAACACAGAGAGAGGGCTCACACTCCTGAAACACAGAGAGAGGGCTCACACTCCTGAAACACAGAGAGAGGGGCTCACACTCCTGAAACACAGAGAGAGGGGCTCACACTCCTGAAACACAGAGAGAGGGCTCACACTCCTGAAACACAGAGAGACACAGAGAGGGCTCACACTCCTGAAACACAGAGAGAGGGCTCACACTCCTGAAACACAGAGAGAGGGCTCACACTCCTGAAACACAGAGAGAGGGCTCACACTCCTGAAACACAGCAGAGAGGGGCTCACACTCCTGAAACACAGAGAGGGGCTCACACTCCTGAACACAGAGAGGGGCTCACACTCCTGAAACACAGAGAGAGGGGCTCACACTCCTGAAACACAGAGAGAGGGGCTCACACTCCTGAGACACAGAGAGAGGGGCTCACACTCCTGAAACACAGAGAGAGGGGCTCACACACCTGATAGACAGTGAGAGAGGTCCAGTGAGACACACAGAGAGGTGTTGACACTCTCAGATCCCCCCTTACCTGCTGGAGCTGCTTGATGCTGTGGTTCGTTGCCATCCTCTCCAGATGGGCCTTGAAGGCCTGGATAGAGGCGGCCCCATCGGAGAAGCGCCTGACTGGGGAGAAGCGCTCAGTGGGCAGGTGCAGGGTGTTGCAGTCCTTGTAGACTGACCTGGGGGTGGGAGGCACAGTTAGCACTGGAGAGACACTGTGTACTTTTCACCAACAGTAATATCCCTTAACGAGCACCAACAAACAGACATGCAAGTGTCACGGCTTCCAAACAGCTCCCTTGACAGAACAGGTTTCTCCCCCTCCGTTTTCTACTGTGCTTAAAACACACCTGAATGCCCTACCTTTATACTGTGTCCTAAATCTCAATGTGCACCTTGCAGAGCAGCAGCTTTCTGTGTGTGTGTGCGTGTGTCAGTGTGATTGTGTGTGTGTCAGTGTGTGTGTGTGTGCGTGCATCAGTGTGTGTGTGTGCATGAGTGCGTGTGTCAGTGTGTGTCAGTGTGTGTGTGTCAGTGTTTGCGTCAGTGTGTGTGTGTCAGTGTGTGTGTGTGTCAGTGTGTGTGTGTGTGTCAGTGTGTGTGTGTTTGTGTCAGTGTGTGTGTCAGTGTGTGTGTGTGTCAGTGTGTGTGTGTGTGACAGTGTGTGTTTCAATCCATTAAAACATGATTCCATTAATCACACTAGGCAGTTGTATGCAAGGTGTTCATTCATTTAAAAAGGTATTAATTAACATGGCCTCTAGAGAACATGCTGACTCAGAATCTCACCAGACTCTGGACTGAGACTTGATGACCATAAAGCTGCAATCGCAAGAGATGAGCTCAGCCGTGCAATACAATACAACACAATGCACATCAGCAGGTGTCTCTATCAGCAATAAGGACAGCTTATCAGCCAGCACAGCACAGCACAGCTTTCCCTGCCTGGAAACAGCTTGCTCAGTATTGCACTCGCACGCCAGGGTGAAAGCCCAGTCAATGCTGGCGCTGTCTCAAGCTATATGCAGTGTAAAAGCATTAGACATGCATGGTGTTCAATCAACTCGGAGGCAAACTGTCTTCTGTCTACTGCAAGCAGCTACAGGACATGTCTTCATGCACACTCCATCATAATGAAAAGAAACCCAAGTAGACACTGATGAAGGCATTTGGCTTCAATGTTTCTTAATGATTTTCCCTCAGCTATAGAACACAGTAAATAGCCTGTCATGTTAGAAGTGAGACTGTTTACTGTGCTTCTGCCCGGCTTCAAATGATCCAAGGGTGAAGCCCTCTGAAGCCTGGCTGCAGTGTTAGTGTGAGTGGGTCACAGCATGATCGAGTGTGTGTGTCTCAGTGTGAGCGGGTCTGGCGTGATCAGTGTGTGTGTGTGTGTCAGTGTGGCGGGTCACAGTGTGATCGAGTGTGTGTGTGTCAGTGTGAGTGGGTCACAGTGTGATCGAGTGTGTGTGTGTGTGTCAGTGTGGTGTCACAGTGTGATCGAGTGTGTGTGTGTCAGTGTGAGTGGGTCACAGCATGATCGAGTGTGTGTGTGTCAGTGTGAGTGGGTCACAGCATGATCGAGTGTGTGTGTGTGTGTCAGTGTGAGTGGGTCACAGCATGATCGAGTGTGTGTGTGTGTCAGTGTGAGTGGGTCACAGCATGATCGAGTGTGTGTGTGTCAGTGTGAGTGGGTCACAGCGTGATCGAGTGTGTGTGTGTCAGTGTGAGTGGGTCACAGTGTGATCGAGTGTGTGTGTGTGTCAGTGTGAGTGGGTCACAGTGTGATCGAGTGTGTGTGTGTGTGTGTCAGTGTGAGAGTGGGTCACAGCATGATCGAGTGTGTGTGTGTGTGTCAGTGTGAGTGGGTCACAGCATGATCGAGTGTGTGTGTGTGTGTCAGTGTGAGTGGGTCACAGCGTGATCGAGTGTGTGTGTGTCAGTGTGAGTGGGTCACAGCGTGATCGAGTGTGTGTGTGTGTCAGTGTGAGTGGGTCACAGCATGATCGAGTGTGTGTGTGTCAGTGTGAGTGGGTCACAGCATGATCGAGTGTGTGTGTCAGTGTGAGTGGGTCACAGCATGATCGAGTGTGTGTGTGTCAGTGTGAGTGGGTCACAGCATGATCGAGTGTGTGTGTGTCAGTGTGAGTGGGTCACAGCATGATCGAGTGTGTGTGTCAGTGTGAGTGGGTCACAGCATGATCGAGTGTGTGTGTCAGTGTGAGTGGGTCACAGCATGATCGAGTGTGTGTGTGTGTGTCAGTGTGAGTGGGTCACAGCGTGATCGAGTGTGTGTGTGTCAGTGTGAGTGGGTCACAGCATGATCGAGTGTGTGTGTGTGTCAGTGTGAGTGGGTCACAGCGTGATCGAGTGTGTGTGTGTGTCAGTGTGAGTGGGTCACAGCGTGATCGAGTGTGTGTGTGTCAGTGTGAGTGGGTCACAGCGTGATCGAGTGTGTGTGTGTCAGTGTGAGTGGGTCACAGCATGATCGAGTGTGTGTGTGTGTCAGTGTGAGTGGGTCACAGCGTGATCGAGTGTGTGTGTGTCAGTGTGAGTGGGTCACAGCGTGATCGAGTGTGTGTGTGTCAGTGTGAGTGGGTCACAGCATGATCGAGTGTGTGTGTGTCAGTGTGAGTGGGTCACAGCGTGATCGAGTGTGTGTGTCAGTGTGAGTGGGTCACAGCGTGATCGAGTGTGTGTGTGTCAGTGTGAGTGGGTCACAGCGTGATCGAGTGTGTGTGTGTCAGTGTGAGTGGGTCACAGCGTGATCGAGTGTGTGTGTGTGTGTGTGTGTGTGTGTCAGTGTGTGAGGGTCACAGCGTGATCGTGTGTGTGTGTGTGTGTCAGTGTGCGTGTCACAGCGTGATCGAGTGTGTGTGTGTCAGTGTGAGTGGGTCACAGCATGATCGAGTGTGTGTGTGTCAGTGTGAGTGGGTCACAGCATGATCGAGTGTGTGTGTCAGTGTGAGTGGGTCACAGCGTGATCGAGTGTGTGTGTGTCAGTGTGAGTGGGTCACAGCGTGATCGAGTGTGTGTGTGTCAGTGTGAGTGGGTCACAGCGTGATCGAGTGTGTGTGTGTGTGTGTGTGTGTCAGTGTGAGTGGGTCACAGCGTGATCGAGTGTGTGTGTGTCAGTGTGAGTGGGTCACAGCGTGATCGAGTGTGTGTGTGTCAGTGTGTGTTTGTGTGTGTGTCAGTGTGAGTGGGTCACAGCATGATCGAGTGTGTGTGTGTGTCAGTGTGAGTGGGTCACAGCGTGATCGAGTGTGTGTGTGTCAGTGTGTGTGTCAGTGTGAGTGGGTCACAGCATGATCGAGTGTGTGTGTGTGTGTCAGTGTGAGTGGGTCACAGCATGATTGTGTGTGTGTCAGTGTGAGTGGGTCACAGCATGATCGAGTGTGTGTGTGTGTCAGTGTGAGTGGGTCACAGCATGATCGAGTGTGTGTGTGTCAGTGTGAGTGGGTCACAGCGTGATCGAGTGTGTGTGTGTGTGTGTCAGTGTGCGTGTCACAGCATGATCGAGTGTGTGTCAGTGTGAGTAGGTCACAGCATGATCGACTGTGTGTGTGTCAGTGTGAGTGGGTCACAGCGTGATCGAGTGTGTGTGTGTGTCAGTGTGTGTGTGTCAGTGTGAGTGGGTCACAGTGTGATCGAGTGTGTGTGTGAGTCAGTGTGAGTGGGTAACAGCGTGATCGAGTGTGTGTGTGTCAGTGTGTGTTTGTGTGTGTGTCAGTGTGAGTGGGTCACAGCATGATCGAGTGTGTGTGTGTGTGTCCGTGTGAGTGGGTCACAGCATGATCGACTGTGTGTGTGTGTCAGTGTGAGTGGGTCACAGCATGATCGAGTGTGTGTGTCAGTGTGAGTGGGTCACAGCTTGATCGAGTGTGTGTGTGTGTGTCAGTGTGAGTGGGTCACAGTGTGATCGAGTGTGTGTGTGTGTGTCAGTGTGAGTGGGTCACAGTGTGATCGAGTGTGTGTGTGTCAGTGTGAGTGGGTCACTGCTTGATCGAGTGTGTGTGTGTGTCAGTGTGAGTGGGTCACAGTGTGTCAGTGTAACTGGTCATGCTGCTCTGGGGCAAGGTGCCTGGGCTCTCAGCTCTGTATGAGACAGACAGTGCGACAACGTGTGTGTGTGTCTCAGCTCTGTGTGTGTGACAGTGCGTGTCCGTGTCCATGTGTGTGTGACACTGCGTCAGTCTCACCGGCCATGCTGCTCGGGTGCAAGTAGGTGTTGAGCCCACACTCTCTGGCGTGATGCCTGGGTCCCCAGCTGTCTCTGGATGTCTGGGGGATCTCAGCAGTGGGATTGGTCATAGCCAGCGTGTGTCGCTTTGATCGGTTCGCCAGGTACCTGAGAGAGAGGGAGAGGGAGAGAGGGAGAGAAAAAGCAATCAGGAAACACCGTGCTATGTATACGCTGTTTGTTACCACTGAACACTACACTGCAAGGGTTCCCACATTTTTTAGTATTCCTATTTATGAAGGCATGAGCTGATTTTTTTCATTCTTGTTTAGTTTTCCCTTATAATTGCGTTGGACAAGTGAGTCTGAAAACCCTGATGAGGTTATTTTTTAGTTTTATCGTCAGCCTGTTTGTACGTCACATAATCCTTATTTTCATGAAGCTGGTAGTTTAAACTAGGGAGTTGGGTAAATGAATAAAGGGTGATCGCAGGTCAGGGATGGGCAGAGGGAGCCAGCTACCACCCACAGTGTTCTTCACACAGAAAACACAAAGTCCTTAGAAAATAAATATTTGCAAAGTTTGTGCACATTCTAGATGAAGAGTGAATGCACCCGGCCATCCAGAATCCCCCGCCTTGAACGCAGCCTGGCTGCGTGCCGTTGTTGCGCAAACAAGAAATAATAAGGAGCCATAAACAAAGTTCAAAACTGCTGCCACGATGCTATCGGTCAAAGAAGAATGCTGCCTGGGCACAGTTCCAGGAAACAGCTCCCCTCAGTGGCTGAGAGCAGTAGGGCAGTCAACCAGCTACCTTGCAGAGCTCTGAATGTGTGCAGAGGCTGCACTCTTGAACAAGCGGGTAAGTGTTTTAGTGAGCTGTAGTGAAGCTCTCTCCCTCTCTCCTCCCTCCCTCACCTCTGCACAGCCTCCTGGTCCGGCTCTCCATCTGATCCTTCCTCATCCACGGGGGTGACAGCTTGGATTGGATGCTGCAGAGATACCAGACCCATCATTAACACACATGCTCTATCCCTCCTGCCCCTTCAGTAACGCACCCCTCACCCTCCCTCTCGTGGCACAGGGACCCTCATGAGCAGCCCCTCGCAGAGACACACTCACCGGGCTGGACACCAGTGGAGACTGCCCTCTGGGTTTCTTCAGCAGCTGCTGGGCATGGAGCTGGATGTTGGCTCCTCCGTCAGAGGCCCTGCGGCCGAGAGGGCCCATCCCATTGAGGAGCTGCAGAGTGGGGGGCTGCAGGAGAGACTGCTCCTGTGAGGGGGAGGGGAGGGAGGAGGGGTTAGAAACACAGTGATACAGAACCACCACCCGACACACACACACACAGCTCAGATCACCTTGTACTCTGTATGTTTTGAGACTTCCACACACACACACACACACACACACACACACACACACACACACACACAGACAGACAGACCTGAACACACACAGACACACACACAGACAGACAGACCTGAACACACACAGACAGAGACCTGAACACACAGACAGACAGACAGAGAATTGAACACACAGGCACACACACACAGACACACACACACAGACAGACAGAGACCTGAACACACAGACAGACAGACAGAGAATTGAACACACAGGCACACACACACAGACACACACACAGACAGAGACCCGAACACACACACACATACACACACACACAGACAGAGACCCAAACACACACACACAGACAGAGACCCAAACACACACACACAGACAGACACACACACACACACACACACACACACACACAGACACAGAGAGACCTGAACACACACAGACAGACAGACAGACCCAAACACACACAGACAGAGACCCGAACACACAGACAGACAGACAGACAGACAGAGACCTGAACACACAGGCACACACACACAGACACACACACACACACACACACACACACAGACACACAGACAGAGACCCGAACACACACAGACAGACAGAGAACTGAACACACAGGCACACACACACAGACACACACACACACACACAGGCAGAGACCCAAACACACACACGCAGACAGAGACCCAAACACACACACAGACAGACACACACACAGACAGACAGGCAGAGACCCGAACACACAGACACACAGGGCTGCAGTGTTCAGCTTACCTTGTACTCCAGCTGGGCAGCATGCTGCATGTTTTGCATGGGCATCAGGTTCTGCATGAAATTCACGTTGGGGGCCAGAGGCATGAACGGGACCTGGGGGGCCAAGCGGGGGAAGCCTGGGACCAGCTTCTGGAGCTCCTCGGCCATCTCCGTTCTGAGACCAAACAATGCACCATTAACACCCAGCCACACGCACACAGCCTCTTACTGGTAACACTGCTGCTGTGCGAGGACTATGGGAGTCACACATTCTAATACTAATAATATTAATAAAGCTGCTACACCACATCACAGTGGGGTTAAACTGCACAGCCAATCACAACACAGCCCCACTCAGCAGACGCTTGGTGGTCTTCTTGCCCCCATCTTACCTGGACGATGCTACCTTGTTTATAACGTCTCAACCCATTCAAGTTCCCTGTTGGAGGAATCGATTCATTTGTGTTCTGATTCAAACCAATCCATTACAAAAGGACTGATTCCTGGTGCATGTTAAGCAGTAAGTAATTATCAGCTGAATTCAGTGTTTTTTTCCCCAGGTTCTCATCCATGTGCTCTGCATGTGAGCTGTGCCCACGCCGGGCAGACAGACACTCACCGCGGGTCTGCCACGCCCACAGTGTGCCGGCGCATGGACAGGTACCGCGCCATGGCCTCCGGAGACGGCTCCTCTCCCTCGTCACTGTCCAGAGTCATCGTGCCGTCCGTCTGGAGAGAGAGGGACACAAACACATACGTCAGGAAACGTGTGTGCAGAGTGTCTTCACATTCACAAAGGTAGCGGATTTACAACCTGGGATATCTGAAGCACAGACGAGGCTCAAGTTAAACTAGTATTTCTAGTGATCAGATACATTTAGTGTAGCTCCTACAGTGGGCAGGGTGACTGTTTCTTCAGGACTCGGACAGCGCAGCCCTTTGCGGGCTCACACAGACCGCTGCAGTAAATCGCTCAGGGACTCAGCGGGCTGCAAGTGGGGCCAGAGGCTCAAATCCCAATGTTCACCCTGGTGAGCTGAACACTGTGACCCCAGCACTGTGCAGAGGACAGGAATATTGACTAAGGGCTTCGGAAGAGGTTTCATAGTGTGTGGGTAACAGGGACGTTTAAGATACTGCAGAGCACTGACCTCCACAATCTGATTGTCTGGATTGATGAGCTGCACCTGGGGGACAGTGATGCTGACGGGGTTACCAGGCTGCTCGGCCTGCCAGGGACAGAGGAGAGACATGAGAATGATACGGACTGACACACTGCCATCAGCAACACTAACACACACACACACTGCTATCAGCAACACCAACACACACACACACACTGCCATCAGCAACACTAACACACACACACACTGCTATCAGCAACACCAACACACACACACACTGCCATCAGCAACCCTAACACACACACACTGCCATCAGCAACCCTAACACACACACACTGCCATCAGCAACCCTAACACACACACACTGCCATCAGCAACACTAACACACACACACTGCCATCAGCAACACTAACACACACACACTGCCATCAGCAACACCAACACACACTGCCATCAGCAACACCAACACACACACTGCCATCAGCAACCCTAACACACACACACTGCCATCAGCAACCCTAACACACACACACTGCCATCAGCAACCCTAACACACACACACACTGCCATCAGCAACCCTAACACACACACACTGCCATCAGCAACCCTAACACACACACACTGCCATCAGCAACCCTAACACACACACTGCCATCAGCAACCCTACACACACACACTGCCATCAGCAACACTAACACACACTGCCATCAGCAACCCTAACACACACACACTGCCATCAGCAACACTAACACACACACACACTGCCATCAGCAACCCTAACACACACACACTGCCATCAGCAACCCTAACACACACACACACTGCCATCAGCAACACTAACACACACACACTGCCATCAGCACCCCTAACACACACACACACACTGCCATCAACAACCCTAACACACTGCCATCAGCAACCCTAACACACACACACTGCCACCAGCAACACTAACACACACACTGCCATCAGCAACCCTAACACACACACTGCCATCAGCAACACTAACACACACACACTGCCATCAGCACCCCTACACACACACACTGCCATCAGCAACACTAACACACACACTGCCATCAGCACCCCTAACACACACTGCCATCAGCACCCCTAACACACACACACACTGCCATCAGCACCCCTAACACACACACACTGCCATCAGCAACACACACACACACTGCCATCAGCAACCCTAACACACACACTGCCATCAGCAACCCTAACACACACACACTGCCATCAGCAACCCTAACACACACACACTGCCATCAGCAACACTAACACACTGCCATCAACAACCCTAACACACACACTGCCATCAGCAACCCTAACACACACACACTGCCATCAGCAACCCTAACACACACACACTGCCATCAGCAACACCAACACACACTGCCATCAGCAACACCAACACACACACACTGCCATCAGCAACCCTAACACACTGCCATCAGCAACCCTAACACACACACACTGCCATCAGCAACACCAACACACACTGCCATCAGCAACACCAACACACACACACTGCCATCAGCACCCCTAACACACACACACTGCCATCAGCAACACACACACACACTGCCATCAGCAACCCTAACACACACACTGCCATCAGCAACCCTAACACACACACACTGCCATCAGCAACCCTAACACACACACACTGCCATCAGCAACACACACACACACTGCCATCAGCAACCCTAACACACACACTGCCATCAGCAACCCTAACACACACACACTGCCATCAGCAACCCTAACACACACACACTGCCATCAGCAACACCAACACACACTGCCATCAGCAACCCTAACACACACACACTGCCATCAGCAACCCTAACACACACACACTGCCATCAGCAACCCTAACACACACACACTGCCATCAGCAACACCAACACACACTGCCATCAGCAACACCAACACACACACACTGCCATCAGCAACCCTAACACACACACACTGCCATCAGCAACCCTAACACACACACACTGCCATCAGCAACCCTAACACACAGACACACTGCCATCAGCAACCCTAACACACACACACTGCCATCAGCAACCCTAACACACACACACACTGCCATCAGCAACCCTAACACACACACACTGCCATCAGCAACCCTAACACACACACACACTGCCATCAGCAACCCTAACACACACACACTGCCATCAGCAACCCTAACACACACACACACTGCCATCAGCAACCCTAACACACACACACTGCCATCAGCAACCCTAACACACACACACTGCCATCAGCAACCCTACACACACACACACTGCCATCAGCAACCCTAACACACACACACACTGCCATCAGCAACCCTAACACACACACACTGCCATCAGCAACCCTAACACACACACACACTGCCATCAGCAACCCTAACACACACACACTGCCATCAGCAACACTAACACACACACACTGCCATCAGCAACCCTAACACACACACACTGCCATCAGCAACACACACACACTGCCATCAGCAACCCTAACACACACACTGCCATCAGCAACCCTAACACACACTGCCATCAGCAACACTAACACACTGCCATCAGCAACCCTAACACACACACTGCCATCAGCAACACTACACACACTGCCATCAGCAACCCTACACACACACTGCCATCAGCAACACTACACACACACTGCCATCAGCAACCCTACACACACACACACTGCCATCAGCAACACTACACACACACTGCCATCAGCAACCCTAACACACACTGCCATCAGCAACACCAACACACACACACTGCCATCAGCAACCCTACACACACACACACTGCCATCAGCAACACCTAACACACACACACTGCCATCAGCAACACCAACACACACACACTGCCATCAGCAACACCAACACACACACACTGCCATCAGCAACACCTACACACACACACACTGCCATCAGCAACACCAACACACACACATTGCCATCAGCAACACTAACACACACACTGCCATCAGCAACACAGTGCACATGCATCAGCACACAGCAGCATGTGTGTGCATGCGACAGTGCACACACGTGCATGTGGCAGTGCGATCACACACATGCACAGTGCGCACACATGCATGTGGGAGTGCGACACACATGCATGTGGGATGTGCGATCACACGCACGTGCATGTGGGAGTGTGCGATCGTGTGCATGTGGGAGTGTGCGATCGTGTGCATGTGGGAGTGTGCGATCGTGTGCATGTGGGAGTGTGCACACGTGCATGTGGGAGTGCGCGATCAGTGCATGTGGGAGTGCACACACTGTGCATGTGGGAATGGAAGTGTTTTCTCTGCGCTTCAATAGAGAAACCCCCTGTAGGCTCAGTTACCTGCATGCTGGCTGCTGGGTAGCCCATGGTTCGAGGCAGGCTGGGAGGAGTGATGTGCAGGGTCTTGTGTCTCTTCAGCCGGTCACACAGCAAACTGTAGATGGCGCTATAGTGATCATAGGCGTCTGTCCTCAGAGACTGGAGAGGGGAGATACAGTTAAGAGAGTTGATGTTACATGGCTGGCACACAAACCTATTCAACTAAAACAACATGTCTATGACGTTGCTAGTCTTTAACACTCCTTCTAGTTGCAGTACCTGTAGTGTGCTCCCTGTCCAGTCCCATCTCCACCATGGCCAGCAGCACCTGGTCATTGATGGGCTCAGCCTGCCTCTCTGTCTTCAGCTGCTGGCACTCTGCGATGAGCTAGAGGGAGAGGAGATAGAGGGTCAGTGAGCTCTCTGCACTCTGCAATCAGGTGCAGTGTGGGGGAGGTGCGGGACTCACCCTGTCGACCTGGGGTCAGGGTCTCCCAGCTTCACCCACTTGTGGCGGCAGATCTGCTCCATTGTGAGACGCTTGCTAGGGTCCAGAACCAACATGTGCCTGATCAGGTACTCGCACTCTGTGGGGAAGACATGCAGTGAATACCGAAGGGCAGGCAGAGACACAGGGAGCCAGCTGGTTGTGAAAAAGCTGACTCCACCTGCAGTACCATTCACACCCACAGGAGGGCAATCTGAGACTGGTGGAGCCCCACGAGCAGAGCAGCTGAGTTCAGTGCAGCATTTCTGAAACTGCAGCCTGCAGACCTGGCCCTGCAGTGGGGAGGCTGTGACTCTGTTCAGCCAGGACCCAATGGGTTGGAAGCAAACAGCCAGTTCAAACCTGCAGCGAAAGTCACCTTCCTTGTGTCTCAGTGTGCCCTGACCTGATGTACAAACAATACTCACTACAACCCTGATTATCCAAAACAGTTCCCAGAACAGAACGTGGGTGAGCAGAGCCTGAGCTGCCAGCAGTGCGATTCAACTCTTAAGAACCGATGAAGAGCACCATCTCTAAACTGAGACCTCTCTTACTAGGCAGAGAAACTGAAAAACAAAACTGTGCATTTGACGCGTGTGCATGCAGATTGAAGAAAGAGAGACCAAACCTTAACACTGGAAAGGCAGGAAGAGTCACACCAGTTTCCTGATAACTGCAGTTTCACACTTCCCATAGCTCGGGGAATTTTGCTGACACAGAAAAGCTGTCTTAGTTGTATTTTGTTGTTAACCAGCAGTGAATGTTACCTGGAAACACATGAATCATCTTGTTTTTCAGAGGGCGGGGGATTACACAGGCAGGATTACATACCCACGCTTCCAATAACAGAACAGGCACCCAACACCCATGCAGCTCCGCTGAGCGAGGCGGTAGTTACAAGCTGCAAAATACGAAGTGAGCCCTGGCCTGCGGACACGGGGAGAGGCACAGGGCAATGCTAGAATGATCTGTGCAGGGACACAGGGAGAGGCACAGGGCAATGCTAGAATGATCTGTGTACGGACACGGGGAGAGGCACAGGGCAATGCTAGAATGATCTGTGCAGGGACACAGGGAGAGGCACAGGGCAATGCTAGAATGATCTGTGCAGGGACACAGGGAGAGGCACAGGGCAATGCTAGAATGATCTGTGCAGGACACGGGAGAGGCACGGGCAATGCTAGAATGATCTGTGCAGGGACACAGGAGAGGCACAGGGCAATGCTAGAATGATCTGTGCAGGGACACGGGAGAGGCACAGGGCAATGCTAGAATGATCTGTGCAGGACACGAGGAGAGGCACAGGGCAATGCTAGAATGATCTGTGCAGGGACACGGGAGAGGCACAGGGCAATGCTAGAATGATCTGTGCAGGGACACAGGAGAGGCACAGGGCAATGCTAGAATGATCTGTGCAGGGACACAGGGAGAGGCACAGGGCAATGCTAGAATGATCTGTGCAGGGACACAGGGAGAGGCACAGGGCAATGCTAGAATGATCTGTGCAGGGACACGGGGAGAGGCACAGGGCAATGCTAGAATGATCTGTGCAGGGACACAGGAGAGGCACAGGGCAATGCTAGAATGATCTGTGCAGGGACACAGGGAGAGGCACAGGGCAATGCTAGAATGATCTGTGCAGGGACACAGGAGAGGCACAGGGCAATGCTAGAATGATCTGTGCAGGGACACAGGGAGAGGCACAGGGCAATGCTAGAATGATCTGTGTACGGACACGGGGAGAGGCACAGGGCAATGCTAGAATGATCTGTGCAGGGACACAGGAGAGGCACAGGGCAATGCTAGAATGATCTGTGCAGGGACACAGGGAGAGGCACAGGGCAATGCTAGAATGATCTGTGCACGGACACGAGGAGAGGCACAGGGCATGCTAGAATGATCTGTGCAGGGACACGAGGAGAGGCACAGGGCAATGCTAGAATGATCTGTGCACGGACACGAGGAGAGGCACAGGGCAATGCTAGAATGATCTGTGCACGGACACGGGGAGAGGCACAGGGCAATGCTAGAATGATCTGTGCACGGACACGGGTACACCTTTGAAGGAGAGGCCAAGGTGATGGAAAGCAGGATCTCTCAGCAGTGCAGGGGGAGGCTCTGGTGATGTTAGGGAAGGTAGTTCAAGATTAGGACCTGGATTAGATTTGTAATAATTCACACCGCAGCCCGTTTTTTGATCTGTTCAGATTCTAATTGAAATGTGTGTCTGGTGTTGTGAGTGCTGCAGTGTTGAAGATTGGACCCGGGAGGCACCGCTGTGCTCAGCCCCTTCCCCTCGCTCAGGTGACTTCAATAAACACTCCAATATATATGCAAACCCAGCTGTCGCTATGGCAACCTGCACCACTCAGGAGTCGCCATAGAAACCTGTTG